>PVHX01003447.1:99296-143711 GCA_004024805.1 Geosciurus inauris | reverse complement strand
TTTGGTACTGGGGATTGAACTCAGGGGCACTCGACCACTAAGCCCCATCCCCAGCCCTATTTTGTGTTTTATGTAGAGACAGGGTCTCACTGAGTTGCTTAGCACCTCGCCATTGCTGAGGCTGGCTTTGAACTCGCGATTCTCCTGTCTCAGCCTCCCTGAGTGCTGGGATTACAAGCGTGAGCCACCGCGCCCGGCCAGAATATCTTTATTTTATTTTTTATGTGGTGCTGAGGATTGAACCCAGTGTTTCATGCATGCTAGGCGGGCACGCTACTACTGAGCCATAACCCCAGCCCAATCGTCATAAGTTTGAACCTCAAAGCTGAACCATCTGAGCCTAATCTTTTTTTTTTTTTTTCTTTCTTTTTTAAGAGACAGTGTCTCACTGTTGACAAGGTTGTCAACCCTGAACAACCTGGGTTCAAATGATCCTCCTGTCTCAGCCTCCTCCCTAGTAGGTGGGACTACAGGTGTACACCATTGCTTCCATAGTGATCTTTGATCTAATACCTACTAGCTATGTGATCTTTGACAGGTTATTTAACCTCTTTGGGCCTGAATTTCCTCATTTGTATAATTAGGATAATGATAACAATAGCTACTTCCTGGGGTTCTTGTGAGAGTTAAACTAGTACATAAAAAGTACTTTGGGTTTATGTGTGGGTTTCCTGGGTAGTCAGCTAGGCCTTCCTGATATGGGTTCCCTCTCACCAGAATTAGGCTCTTTAGTGCTTACCCCTTCCTGGCAAGGAAGGCCATGCGCCTGGCTTCTGCCTTCTCCCTCAGCACTGCAGGGTCTTGCAGGAAATGGTCAGGCTGTGGAGGGGAGAAGAAACAAAATCTGGAATCATGAACTGTCCCATTTCCCTAAGCTGTGGTGGGGATGTGCTTGAATAAATTTTATTGATGCCTCTGTACCAGGCATAGGGGATGCTCTGGAATGGAGCTGGGCTTGCTGCTGTCCAAGGCTTCCATTGGGACTCCACTGTCCTCCTTTGTCCCTAGGGAGGAGGCAGCTGAAGGAGGGAGGGGCTCTTCTCCTAGCCCCCAGGCTTGTGGGCTCTCTGGACAGGATGGTGGGGTAGACTAACCATAGTTAAAAGAATGACAGTCACAAATGGGAGCAAGGAGACAAGGCCACGCAGTAGTATGGAAGCCACGACAGCCCCTGGTGGGTGGCCAACTTGTCCTGGGAGCTGGAGGCCTGGCCTCACTTGGGCCCCACCAGCAGGGAGTGGAAAAGCCTACACTCCAGGACTTCTTTGTATTGGTACCAGGGATTTAACCCAGGGGTGCTTTACCATTGAATAACATCCCCAGCCCTTTTTATTTTGAGACAGAGTCTCACTATTGCTGAGGCTGCCCTCAAACTTGCAATCCTCCTGCCTCAGCTTTCCAAGTTGCCAGAATTACAGGGTGCACCACACACTCTTGGCTCCTCTACGGCTTCTGAGAGAGTAAGAAGCCTGGGGCCAGTGCAGAGGAAAATGTGACCTAAGGACCATCGGACCATAGGCAGCCTTTGGTGGCCAGAGTTTTGTTTTGTTTTCTAAATCCAAACCCAAACAAGTTGAATTAGTAGTATAAAAACTGGAAATTTTACATAAAAATCTGGGCTGACCCCTGGGCTAGGAAGAAGGGAAATCTGGGGAAACTCCAGGCCACTGAGGAGCCCCCTGGAGAGGGCATGCACTTCTCACAACTCAGTGCCATTCCTGCCAGGCCCCCCTCAGTTACCCTGGTGACCTGGCCACAGAAGCATCTGAATTTGTCACCTTGCTGGGAGGGTAATAAGGGGTCCAGGGTCCCTGGCTGATGCCCTATTCAACCTGAGCAGAACTGTTTTTATCTGTTTTATATGCTGAAGTTCTAGCTAAGATTCACTTGAAGAAAAGTTTGGCTGCTAGAAAGCAGGACTTTGAAACCCACTGGTCCAGATGACCTCCAAGGGTCCCTGGGCTCTAACTCCTCTCCACTTTTAAGAATTACCATCCCAGGCCAACAGCATCTCTTCTCCTAGCCCCCAGGCTTGTGGGCCTAATGACCCCAGCAGCTCAAAGGCCTGCCTCTAATCTGTCCCCTGGGCTCTCACTGGCAAATTCTAAGAAGCAGCTCTCTAAGCAGATAGCTTGGGCTCAAAGGACCCCCCTACCAGTGATGCCAGGGCTGCCTCAGGGCCAGATGCAGGGACGGGGGAGGGACACAAAGCTCCTGATTCATTCTTCAGAACTGCACCCTCTTCATCCACCACCCACCCCTGCCACCTGCCAAGGAGGTACCTTGGGGGCCTCTTCTTCAGCTTCCTCCTCCTCTTCATCCTCTTCTTCCTCCTGCCCTTCTCCAGACACTTTGGTCCTCAGCACCTGAGGGATGGTGAAGGGCCTGAGGGTTTGGAGAGAAAGTGAGATCAACGACTAGATTAAACTTGGAGAGAGGGCTCAGGGAGAGGGAATCTGGCTGGGGAGGGGGTTCCCTGGGGAGAGGATCAGCTTAGGAGGCTGGGAAAACCCAGGGAGCTTTTCAAGTCAGCTTGCACCAGTCCTGAATTTTTTGAGGTACCAGGTTTGACACTGGGGATTAGGGGGAGACTGAGCTGGGGCCCAGTCCTCCCTTTAAGTCAGGGAAGCTCTGATTTGATCTGTATTGGGGAAACTCTGTAAGACTCCACTGGGAAATGTTTTCTGTACAAACTACTTCCTGAGCATAAATAAATGCTGCCCACTGGGGTGAAAGAGCTCTGGACTAGGAGCCAGGAGGCCTGGGTGTGTGCCCTGGCTCTGCCCTGACTTGCTCACATGCTCAGGCCTTGGCGTCTCCATCTGGGTAAACAGAAGGCTCAGGAGCCCCTGCCAGCCCCCAAGGCCAGAGAGCCTTTCTGCCCCTGGAATGCCACCACCTTGTGGCCTCACCTGCGGCTGATGAGCTCATCATCTGAGTCCACGTCGTTGGCGCCCACCTGGTTGCCATCATAGGTGTCATCGTACTCGTCCTCATAGTCATCACTACGGTAGTCACCTGGCTGCAAGGGCACCTGCAATGGCATATATAGCTTAGGGGCTGGCTGGGTCTCCTGTGTCCAGCAGAGGCCTGGCTTAGGCACCTACCTCCTCTACCACCACTTTGTATTGCTCGTAGCGCTGCCGCTGTGCCACCACCTCCCGCTTGTCGTCCAGGAGGCTCCGTGTGCTCCCCTCCTTCCTGGGCCAAGGAAATGGCAGGAAGAGAGGATTAAAAACATCAGAATTTGAAGTTTTGGATTCAATGGGTCTAGAGAGGATGGGGATCACTTTTCCACCCATCAGACTGGCCCATGATGAGACGTGGGAGGTGGGACTCTGGCCCCCTGCTGGTATCCACCCGCGTGGAGGGGCCTAACCCCTCTGCAGGGCATCCCATGAACTGTTAAAATTTAATCCACGTACACCTTTCGACCAGGAAATTCCCTTTCAAGGGGTCTATCCTAGAGAAACGCTGGCTGCATGGCAGGAGGTTTCTTTTTTTTTTTTTTTTTTTTTAATAATTTTTTAGTTGTTGATGGACACAATGTCTTTATTTTATTGCTTTGTATGTGGTGCTGAGGATCGAACCCAGGGCCTCACGCATGTGAGGCAAGCGCTCTACCGTTGAGCTACAATCCCAGCCCCCAGGAGGTTTCTTTATAGCACTGGTGGTAACAGTAAAAAATGGAAAGTGACTAACATCTATCACGAGAGAAATGGCCACATGAAATGTGTCTCATCTGTATTACAGATTACCATGTGTAGTCCTCAACAATGACGTGGATTTACTTGTCCTGACGGAGAAAGAGCGATTTATTGCCAAGGAAAAAAGCAAGTTACAGAAAAAGCACCCAGAATGATCCCAAAAGCAAAGGTACCCCATTCTGTTTCTGTGGGCATATAAATGTATGTAAATGCAGAGGGCCAATAGGCATGATAGCAAATGGTGACCCCTAGGATGGCTTGGAGTCTTTGAATCTTTTAAAATAAACAAAAAGCAAGAAAGAGTAAGGCTACATATGGCTTTCCTGGTGAACTCAGAGGAGCCCTAGGGACCTCTGGGGTGTGGGGAGGGGAGACCCTGGTCTCTTCCTCTCATTCCTGCTTCACCACAGCAGCCTTCTATCTTTCTATTCCGCACTTCCAGCTTCTACAGGAGAATTTACGAGAAGCCAGGCCTGGTGGCATACACCTATAATTCCAGCTACTTGAGAGGCCAAGGCAGGAGGATCACAAGTTCAAGCCAGGCTGGCAACTTAGGGAGACCCTCAAAACAAAAAATAAAAAGGCCTGGGTTGTAGCTTATTAGTAGAATGCTCTTGCATTCAATCCCCAGTATCACAAAAAATTAAAAAAACAAAAACAAAAACAAAAAATCAGAATTCACTGGGAAAAAAAAAAAGTCTGGAAATCCAACTTCCATTACAGGTGAGGAAACCTGAGTGCAGTGGAGTGGGAAGGGGGACTCTTGGGGTCACAGTGAGCTGTAGTGCTGCCTTGGAGGGGATTCAAGGTTCTGTGAACCTGTAGAAAAACCTGGCTTGTCAGACACATACCCGGTCCTGTGGAATGTAGTTCCTAGCCCTGCAGGGGAAAATCAATATGAGATGCCAGGCAAGAAAATCTAGCTTAGCTGTGAAATCAAGACTCTGGAATGTATCAAGGGTAGTGAGGGAAAAAAGGGAAGAGACATAAAGCTGCATGCTTCTTCCATAAAAATCTTCTCTTAACTGGCTCTTGGAGATGGGAGGGGCAGGCACCTGAGTCTGTGGGGCTGCCTGCCCAGGACAAGGGCCTGGGGCAAGTCGGTACTGTGGCCTCAGCGTGGCAGGCTAGGCTTTGCTTTTCTTCAAGTCTTTACTAAGGCTTTACTACATGTCAAGCAAGGTACTAAGGCTGAGTGGGGGAGAGATTCAGAAACTAGTAAGATGGAGCTGCCCTTACACTGTAGTGGGGGTGACAGATAGGCAGACAACCAACACAATACATGCTGAATGGAGCATGGACCCAGAACGGAATGGGAACAGGAGAAATGAACTCTGGCTTAGGGGCTTAACAAGGGTCTGGAGGAAGAGGTAATAAGGCTCTGTGGTAGGAAGGATATTTGATTGGAAAGGATATGTGCATTTGATTTGGATCAGGGAGCAATCTTGGTTCATAGAAATCTTTCACAGTCACCAAGGAAGAAGGTCTGTGTTTGTGGCTCCACCCTCTACCTGGCTTTCTTCACCAAGTTGGAAAAGAGATAGATAGTAAGTGAAAGGGGCCCTAGCTTGTCCAGGTGGCTGGTGCCAGAGGTAAGAACACGTTTGTGCATTTGGTACACACTTCCTGAAGGACTGCTAGCTGCCATGATCTCTGCTGGGCTGGGGGACCAAAAAAGAAGGCAAGGGTCATTGTCATCTCTTCCATACTCTGGCTAGTCCATCCACCCCTGGTTCTGGGCAGTGGGGCAGTTCTTTTGTGCAGGGTGGCCTCTGGTTACATGGCTGCCTAACAGGGCCAGAAAGAAGCCTGACAGCCTGGCTACCCCAGCTGGGCCCTGGAAAATAACACAGGTAAGGACAGTGGTGCCTGGGTAGCTTTTCCAGGGAAATGGGGCTTTGGCCCCATAAACTCATTTGGAGCTACAAAGGAAAAGAAAAATCCCAGCATAAAAATCTGGGAAAAGATTAGTCTAGAAATACAGGCACCAGTGGCTTTGGAGCAAGTTACCTCCTTGGCCTCCTAAAAGATCACAGTAAGCCCAGGAACACTGGCTCCCCTGAAACTCAGGTAAGACCTTTCCCCTCATCTCCTCAACCCTGTTCTTCAAGGCCCATCTTGAATTGTTCCTTAGGAATCTGCAGAGACAATAAACCCCTCATTTTTCAGTTGAGGTAGTAGGGGATCCAGAGAGGCAGAACAACTTTTCTAAGGTCATGAAGCTTCTAATAGCAGAGCCAGGGCTCACACAGGTCTCCTGACTCAGGTCTGTTCTACTACTTCCTGAGCTGTGTGACCATGCTCAAGCCCCCTACCTCACTAAACCTCAGTTCCTTCTCCAGCAACCACTTCCCAGAGTTGAAATAAGAATGAAATAAGATGATGTACAGAAGTGGGCCTGGTACCTGCTGGGCTCAACAAAGTGAATCCTGCTTCTTTTACTGCAGAGTGTCAAAGCCTTTAAGTATTAACCGGCTCTATGATTCTCCCAGAGGCAGAGAGAACACACATTTTTGCCCACAGAGCCAAAAACTGAGGGAAAAGACTTATGATATTCTAGGGCACTATGGAACAGTCCAAAAAAGTCACTTATGCACTTGGCTTCCTTCATTGGCTACAATACACCTGCAACAGCTGCTTGGTGTCTACCCAGCAGCCACCCTCCACCTCAGTCACACGCCCAACAGACCTTCATTTTGTTTAGGCCTTTCCACCTCACACATCATGTTAGAGCCCCAGGTCCTAGCCCTGTGACTCAGTTCTCTTGATGAGATGGAAATTTCTAGTCAAGGTTTTCTATTTTCTAAAAGAGATAGAAACACACTGGTCTGGACTTCCTCTTAGCATTATCATTTCTGGAAGGCACAGTGAAATAGCTGCAGCCCTCCTGCACCCTCAAGGGACCAATGTGACCACCAAAAGGAGGCCTCAAAACACGGAATTGATGTACCCCAGCCTACGTTGCCACACCACAGGTGAACCGAGTGCACATGGTCCTGTCTCGCAGCTCCTTGTCATGCAAGGGAACGCCATCTCCTTACTACCTAAGCCTTTGAGTGCACCCTACTGGATCCAACAACACACTTGAGCATGATCTGCCTTGTGCTATGTAATTTTTCAAGGGCTCCCAAGGGTGGGGCCATGAGCCCGCCGCCCTGCCCTGATTAACACAGGTGTCCCTGCTGAACTTGCAGCGTACCCCATCCCAGGCCCTTCCCACTTGCTGCTGCTTGTGTAACGGTCTATCTTTCCCACGGTTTCTGCCCTTTGAGGGCAAGGCTAGGAGGCTGGCTCACCTTGTTTCTCTAGTGTTTAGCACAGGATCTGATACTAGTAAATCACTTAATAAATATTTGCTGAATGAATAAATAATAACTACATGAATGGAGGCTTTGCCTCTTTGCAATCCATAGCCCCTGGGTTACCTAGCACAGTGGGTTCAATGAACACAGGCCACCCAGTCTCTGCCTGGCAGCCCTGAGTGCTT
Source organism: Geosciurus inauris (assembly GCA_004024805.1). NCBI lineage: Eukaryota > Metazoa > Chordata > Mammalia > Rodentia > Sciuridae > Geosciurus > Geosciurus inauris. The sequence goes on along the minus strand of PVHX01003447.1, from coordinate 136,517 downwards.
CAGGATCAGAGGCAGAGACCTCCAGATACCTGCCTCCACACCAGCCCTTCTGGTGACCCTCACAGCTGGAACTAACCCCTTGGCAAATTCTTGTGGGTGATCTGCAACCTAGGTGGGGTGAGAGGTGGGTCTTTATAATACTGTAGATTCTAGGCAAACCCACAGATCAAAGACAAGCCATGTCCAGAGATGCCTAAGTTCTGTGGGGGTTCTACCAATCAGGTTCCTTGGGTTGGAATAGGGGGTAGCCTTCCATCAGCTTGGGGGACCCCTGTCTACAACTCTTCCTAGCAGGAGCTGTTGAGGGTCATGCTGGCTTGGCACAGTGGCCAGTACTGCAGGATAACATCTCTAGTGGGGATCTAGGTATGTTGCAATGTGTGTGACTAAGTAGTTTGCAAGAGCTTCCTGTCCAGCCAGCCAGATGGCTTTAAAATGCCCTGAGCCTGCTCCCTAAACCCTTGGCCAGCCAAGCTTCCAGTATTGGATAAGCCAAGGAAGAGGGCACAGCCCTCAACTCTAACCAAAGCAGCAACCTCAAGAACAAGGCCAGTCGCCTCCCTCTCTGAATCTCTCCTTCCCCATCATTATGACAGGGGAAAAGCAGGCAGCACTTGTCCAGAGGTTTCCATATTTCTGAGTTCGATGAACCAATACCACTTCAGAACTCTGGGGGAACAGTTAAGTGTTACCAATGTCTCACTTTGCTGTTCTCAACTTGGCTGTGTACTCCCCACCATCACTGCTGACTCCTGTTCCACCCAGTGGGTCATCATTCCAAAGCCAGGTGATCTTTTCAAAGCATAAAACATGTCAATGGTTGGGACCCTCACCATGCTCACAACAGCCTTGGGACCACTGTCCCTGTAATTCAGTCTGCTTGGAGAGCTTCTCCTTTCCTTCTTTGCAGAACTCAACCCTCAGATCCTTTAGCTCTCTGTCCTATGTCATTTTCTTAACCCTTCCTGCCTGGGTTGAAGCCCCCGCTAAAGGCATAGAAGTCTGTGCACCTCTACCTGATAGCACTTGTTCTATCTGCAATGTGACATTTCTTGTTTGACAAGCTGATTAATGCAAACTCCATGTGGGCACGGGCCATATCTGTTTTGCTCTCCACTTCAGCTCCAGAAACTAATTAATCCAGGGCCTAGAATGCTGTAAGTACCCGGCAAATATTTGTTAAATGAATCAATAGGCATGAATGGACTTTTCAGGGCTGAAAAAGTGGAAGGCATATACTAAAAATAAATAGAAAAGGCCTTAAAATGGAATATGTTCATCTTCAGAAAAGCTCATTCAGTGCAAATTCTTAATTTTCTCATTTTGTCACAACCTGGGGAAAATCAGGTCAAAGAGTAGCTTCTGAGAAACATTGTCCAGTTCTACCACCCAGAATGTCAACGGTCAACACATCAAAAAGATACAGTAAGAAGGGAAGAGAGGGACAGATTTGGCTCCTCTGGCCTTTTGCTGTTAACAAGGATTCACCAATGATCTTTCGGCACAGTCAGAACCTGAAGCAGTCATTGGAGAACCTGTTTCTGCCTGCTGGGACTGCCCAGGGCCAGGCTTTAAAGAGACCCCTGAGCCCACACCCACAAGGCCAGTTCTTGACCAAGGCACCCTTTTGTTTCTCCAGCTTCCCTAGGAACCACGGCACTCACCTCCTGCCCTTGTGCACTCGGCTCAGGTCCACTGAGTCCCTGCTGAACACATCAAACTCATCGTTCTGGAAAATGTTGTGACGAGATGTCAGCAGAGGAGTGGGATCTGGATTCACCTTCCTGGGGATACAGGACAGAAATCCATTTAGGGAACCCTGGGTACCTGGGTCCCATTCCCCACTGCCACGTTCTATTCATCAGATTCTGCACTTCCTTTCAAAAGCCACACCTAGGAAACAAGATGAAAACCTTTAAGGGGGAGACAGGGCCCTGGCCCATCTGGGCCTGCCTGAGGAAATAGCCACACTATGAATGAAGCTCCCCCCGAGTCCTCAGGGACCACACACAATAATTTTCATTTTATTTCTTTTTTTGGGGGGGCGGTACTGGGGATTGAACTCAGGGGCACTCAATTACTGAGCCACATCCCCAGCCCTATTTTGTATTTTATTTAGAGACAGGGTCTCACTGAGTTGCTTAGCGCCTCACTTTTGCTAAGGCTGGCTTTGAACTCGCCATCCTCCCATCTCAGCCTCCTGAGCCACTGAGATTACAGGTGTGAGCCACAGCACCCAGCTTTCATTTCATTTTATTTATTTTTTTAATAGATGGACACAATGTCTTTATTCTATTGGTTTGTATGTGGTGTTGAGGATCGAACCCAGGGCCTCACGCATGCAAGGCAAGCGCTCTACCGCTGAGCTACAATCCCAGCCCCTCATTTTATTTTTTAAAAGCTGTATTCTCATTGCAAGCTCACAATGGCTCTATAAGACTGGGAGTCATAGGTCGCTCAACCTCTTTTTTCTGTTTTTTTTCTTCTTTGGGATTGGAGATTGAACCCAGGGTTCTATGCATGCCAAGCACATGCTCTACCACCAAGATACACCCCAGCCCCTATCAAACTCTTTGTGCGTCAACTCCCTCATCTGTAAAATGGAGGAAGGAAGCTGAGGAAGTTGACCAAAGCTCAGAGCTAACTTCACTCATTCATTCAGTAAACCTTATTTGTTCATGGAAGAACTACCCATTGATGCTCTTAACAGTGGGTCAAACTCCAAAAGGGCAGATGTGATGGATGTGAGAAGAATTTTGGCCTCCTCCTTTGGAAATCCACCAGGAAGGTGGTAAGGGCAGGACAGGTTAGGAACTTAGGAACTCTGAAGGGCTTGGCCACCCTTTTGTTACATCTTGAGTCTGTAATCCGTCTTCCCACAACACACAGCAGGGACATCCAGGTATGCACCGAGAGCTTCCTGGGGACCTTGGGTTTCATGTTTCCCCAAAGAAGGCATTAGATAAATTGTTGGCAAACTGCTATGGGGAAGAGAGAACAAGCTGAGTCCTGGGGCGTGGGAGAAGGAAAAGTAGGAAGCAGAGAAAGGGCTCCCAGCCCTGAGGCAGCTGGACCCTGGGGCCTCCTCCCACCTGTCTCTCCTACCTGTCTAGGCTGCGGTCCAGCTGGCTGAGGGCGGGGGCCAGCCGCTCCTCCAGGATGTTGTTGATCACCTGCTCGGGGTCATAACAGTAGTGCTCTAGACAGGCCAGGATGAAGCCTTCCCCAAGGTCTGGAAGCAGGTCCTTCACTTGGGAGATGAGTGAGTCCAGCTCCACACCACACACGGCAGGGCCCAGGGCAGCGGCTGCACCCATGCACTGCAGTAAGAGACAGAGTGAGGGAGGGGAAGGTGAAGCCCAAGGGTGACAGGACAACAGGCCCCAAATAGCACTGAGGGATCTTAGCCAAGTGACTCAGGTCTCTGAGCTTCCATTTCCTCCTCTGTGAAAAGTGGGGCTCTAAGATTTACTGGCTGACCTATTTCTAGCTCTGTGGATTTGGGTAGGTGCTTCCCTCTCTGAACCTGTTTCCTCTTTATAAAGCAACATACTACTACCCACCTCATGAGGTTGTTTCAAATGGTTCAAAGGGATAATGCACATAAACCTGGTGTAGACAAGGGATTCTATAAATGCCTGTGTTCTACTAAAGGTCCTTTATCAACTCTTTTTTGGTACCAGGGATTGAACTCAGGGGCACTTGACCACTGACCCACATCCTCAGCCCTATTTTGTATCTTATTTAGAGAAATGGTCTCGCTGACTTGCTTAGAGCCTCGCACCCCCTGAGCCACTGGGATTATAGGCATGTGCCACCATGCCTAGCTTTTTACCAACTCTTAACAAAATGGCTGAAGTTGGAGGGAAATAGCAACCACCAGGCAAGGTTTGTGGAGCTGTTCCTTTTTTTTTTTTTAAATATTTATTTTTTGGTTGTAGGTGGACAGAATATCTTTATTTTATTTTTATGTGGTGCTGAGGATCGAACCCAGTGCCTCACGCGTGCTAGGTGAGCACGCTACCACTGTGCCACAACCCCAGTCCCAAGGAGCTGTTCCTTTTTAATTATGTTCTTTTCAGTAAGGGGGATTCATTTTATATACTGTTCAATGTGGCTTAATTTTGTTAGTCTTCTTAAGGGAAAAAAAGTCTTTTTAAGGTATGGCTCAGTAGTTAGCATTTGCCTAGTATGCGTAAGGCCCTGAGTTCAATCTCCAGCACCACAAAATAAACAAATAATAATATAGATCCTTCATGACTCAGATAAAAAGACAAATGGGGAAGAAGATGGGAAAAGGTAGAGTGGGCTGTGATTCTCCAAGGTCCTGTGAGAATCATGGGGTCTGGGGTCTCACAGGAAGAAGAGTTGCAGTTATTAATGGGCCACCAATGTCCAGCTGGGCTCAATGTCACATGCAGCAACAATGGGAATCCCAAAAGCCTCACAGATATGAGCACTGCATCTATCCCCACCTTACAGATGAGGAACTGAGGCTCAGTGGGAGTGGCATGCCCAAAGCTACTCACCTGGGGAGTGGCAGAATAGGTTACACCCCTCAGCAACCTGACCTGAGTCTGTGTGGTCTCCATCCCTACATCATGCTGCCCTCCAACATACAGGGAAGAGTTCTGGAAAAGCCTGGAGAGGAAACACTAGATCCGAAGCTTCCAAACTTGTTTAGTGGAGCCCTGTAGTCCCTTGGAGGAGCTTCCAAGGAGACCATGGGATGGAATCAAGCAGCAAAGGAGCTCCACTTTTACCTGCGTAAGGGAGAGCTTGGGAAAGCATTTGACGTGAATAAAGCGTCATCTCTTCATTTTATAAAGGGGAAACTGAGGCTTCACTGGCTTAACTGACTTGCTGTCTCCTCACACTCACTCTAGCCTGGTCTCAGCTTTGGACTCCCTAAAGGCAGCACAGAACTGACCAGAAACTAGAGGCTGTCGGTCCCAAAGGAAACCTTTTCCTTGCGTGCAGGAACAAAGAAGGGAGGTTGACCCATGTCCTACCCTCTCAGACAGACCAAGTGGGGTCAGGAAGCAGCACCCCCCGAGGCACACACCTCCACTTCCTCCGAGTTCTCTGGATGTGATGGTGTTTGACTGATTGGCTCTGCTGTTACTGTAACCCCATTAGAATCCCCATTAGGATCCTCAGCCACCGATGGGTCTTTAGTGTTCATTGCCTTCCTTCTGTCCACCCCTTCCCAGGCGCTCTCCACTGCCTGGAGGATGTAGGCAGTCCGTGTCTCGTCCCTAGGAGGCTGAGTTAAGGGCTCTCTTTCTTGGGTCCCATGGCCTTCTCAGCTTCCCCAGCTCTGAGGCAGCATGATTTCTCAGTCTCGCCTCAGGATTCAACCATGTGGCTCTTGCCAGGGGCTTCTGGGGCTGACCCAGTGGATATTATTGGTATCTGGGCTGTATGGGTACTGGGTCAGACCACAGCCACGCTGGCCTTAAAGCCCAGTATTTGAAACTCAACAGAAAACAGCTCTGGGCAGACAATTGTGGCCACAACCAGTGTCCTAGGACAGGTGTTTGGATGAACCACCAGTAATTCTTGGGTGCACTGGCATCCAGGAGGACAGCCAATAGGTTCATTGCCACTGGGCTTCCTGTCCAACCAGCAAAGGGGATTCTACAAAGGTTGGGAACCCACAGGGGTCCCTGAATCAGGAATGAACAACCTGTCCCAGCTACCAAAATGGCCAACAAGTTTGTTCCTTCCTGTCCTTTCTCCCTTTCTCCCATTCAAGGCACTGCCAAACCAGAAATCCAAGAGTCACCTCCAATACCCTCACTCCACTTCTAGTGCAAACCTCCATCCCTGGATGCCACAGCAGCCTCCTTGATGGTCCCTGGACTTCCCATGGTCTCAGGCTAGTGTGCTGGATGGAGCTTTTCCAAAGTATACACCTGCCCTCCTGCTTTACAGCTACAGCCTTCCATGCTCCCCAGTATTACTGAACAGAAACCAAACTTCTCAGCAAGGGTCACCCTAGGGATGTGCAGTTCTGCTGGCCCCCAGATCATGTGCCACATTCACAATGCCCTCCTGTAAAGACCCTTCAATACAGCTGTACCATGTACTCCACATGACATTAGTGGGCTCCTCAAAGAAGCTGGTTCTCTTTGCCCTCTAACCCTTGGGAATACCTGCTCTTGCCTTAGCTATGGGCTTGATCGTCTCTTATTCCTTCTGTTCTCAGCTTGGGCATCACTTCCATCAGACACCCTCACCCTAACCTCTGCTAGGTGAGCAGCCATCTGAATTCTCTCTCTCCTATTTTTTTTTGGTACTGGGGATTTAACCCAGAGGTACTTTAACACTAAGCCACATCCCCAGCCCTTTTTATTTCTTATTTTGAGACATTATCTTGCTAAGTTGCCTAAGGCCTCACCAAGTTGCTGAACCTGGCCTCAAACTTGCAATCTTGTCTCAGCCTCCCAAAAGTTGCTGGAATGACAGGCATGTGCCACTGTGTCTGGATGAATTTCTTTCACATGATACTCTCTAACTGCCTGTTTACTAGTCTGTCCCTCCTACAATGAGGACAAAGAAGGTAGGCACAAATCCAACTTGGTCAACTAGGTCCAGATACTCAAGAGACATCTAGAAAAAGCAGGGCTGTACCTTTCCTGCATCAAGCATTAGAGCAGTCATCTCTTCTAGAAAAAGAGGGCTGCATCCTTGGTAGGCCTTTAAAGTTAGCTGGCTGACCCATGAGTTCTGGGACTAACCCTCTCTCTGCCTCTCTGGCTCCCACGAGGTCATGTCTGACCTGATCAGGCCAGACCCTGTCCCAGTGGGCTGTGGAAGAAGGATACAAGACTGACGAGGCCTGCTGCAGCAAGCTGATGTCTTCAGCCACAGGGAAGAGTGCGTCATAGTCCCGGAGGAACCTGAGGGGCAGAGAGCAGATAGTAGGGACAGGAATGGGACCACAGGGACACTGTTTTACTGCAGGGCTACCCCTGTATATGTCTGTTACCCAACCAGCAAGTGTCAGAACCTTAGCACTATGGTGAGCATATGGCAAGGGCTCCACTGTGTAAGGCCTTGTGGGGATTGATGGGAGAGCCATGGCCACTACTAGTCCAGGCTTAGCCACACTTACCTCTTCTCTTGCAGTAAGGAACTGAAGATCTGAAGGAACTCTTCAATGAAACCCTGAACACTGTCACAGCTGAAATGAGACACAAGGGAAAATGAGCCCATGTAGTACAAGATGATCTACAGGACCCTTCCACATCCACCCTGGCCTTCTGCAAGGCACTGGCCAGTTAGAGGAAAGAGGTATTTTTCTGGGTTTTCTATCTGCCTGGCAAACCCCAGATCAGGAAAAGAAGCCAAGACAGAGTAATTGGAATGCTCCTGCTGGCCTTGGGGAGGGGGTCTTAGTCCAGGGGTTACCTGCTTTCTAGAATGGGAAGGAGGCAGATCTGGTTCAGGATGATGTGAAAAACTTCCATTAGCTTCTTCTTGGAATGGGAGAGCCTCTGCCACAGGTCACTCAGCAGCCTTTGATGGCCAGAAGGAAAAAAAAATAGATTAGGAGACAAAAGCTCTGAAGAAGCCCCTTCCTAGCCATAGTGGGTGCCTTCCAAGGGCTGAGAAGACCACATAGGTCTCTGCTGGGAGCAGCTGGCAAAAGGCAGCTGAGTGGTCAGCTGGCTCCAAGCTGTTTCTCAGTCCAAATAGTGGGTCAGGAACAGGGACTTAAACGCAGCCATCCTATTAACTGCCAGTATTCGGGGGCATTGGGTTAATGGACTTTTGGGCCAAGCAGAACTTTAGAACCAATCTCCTTTGTGCACTTAACTCTCTACTTGTTGAAATCTTTCTTCTCAGGTCCTCACACAATTCCTAGAGCATTTATTTTAAAATAGGCTTAAGGGGTGGAGAAGTAGCTCAGTGGTAGATTGTGTGCTTAGCATGCATGAGGCCCTGGGTTTGATCCCCAATACCTGTCTCTCTCCAAAATCTGAGAAGTAGAAAACAAAAAATGTAGGGGCGAAGAAGCTGCTAGGTAGGGATGCATGAGCGCGAAGTTACACAGTTCTTGGTCCTACCCCCTTGCCTTAGTGGTGGGGATGGTGCAGCTGGGGAAGGCAGGACCTGTGCTTGGGCCTCCCTTTCCCACACAATGTTCTTAGTTTTGTCCCCGCCTCACTTGCAATCTTCAAGCCTCCTCTTCTTAATTGCAGATTCCATTTCAGGAATTGCCACTTCATAAAAGGAAGCTAGTCTGTGGAAGCACACATGGGTAAAACACTGGATTAGTTCATAAAATACCACACTTTGTCAGAAAACCAAAGCCAATTCAAGGAAGAGGAAAGGCCCTTTGTTACTCCCACAACCAGTTTCTCCTGGGACTATGCTGGTGCTTCCCCGAGTCCAACTCAGACTGACTCAGTGTTGATTCCACCAACAACCTCATGGGAACTGGCCTATGGCTGCCCACTCTGAGTGCCCAGAGGGCCACCCAGGACTCTCTGAAGCTTGAGAAACACATACAAGATTACCCTTTTTCCTTGCTCTTTATAAACAACATTTCTTATTTTGCTATGAGATATAAAGAAAAAGGTTTAGTTTGTGCATGATTTGGAATCTTTAAAAATTGTTTTAACACGAAAATGTCAACCCAATATTTGTATTTGATCAAAACAGGCTAAATGTGCTCAGGATTTAAATGTTTCCACTGGTTTTATAAGTTAATCCAGTTAAAATGATTTCTATATTTGTTTTTATGTGGTGCTGAGGATCGAACCCAGAGCCTTGCACATGTGAGGCAAGTGCTCTACCACTGAGCTAAAACCCCACCCTCTGATTTCTGTAACTCTTATAAAATTAAAAAAAAAAAAAAATTATACATGTAAACTCAATTGGGCATGGTGGTATAAGCCTGTAGTTCCTGCAATTAAGGAGGATGAGGAAGAATCACTTCAGCCCAGGAGTTCAAAACCAGCATGGACAACATAGTGAGACCTTATCTTGATGGAGGGGGGAAATAAACAGGAATCTTCCAGATAGAGAAAGGTTGCAGTGGCAAGAAGGGTGTTCTAGGTAAGCACAGTAAAGCGAACAAAAGCTTGGAGCCTGGGAGTGTCAGGGAGTGAAGCGGAACAGCAGGAAAAGGAGCAGGTAACACTAAGAGATGACTCCAGTCAGTTGAAGGAAGATTGTGAGGAGCTGTGAAGTACTAGTAGGGCAGTGGAAGCCATCAGAGGCTTTATTTTTGCGGGGGTACTGGAGATTGAACTCGGGGACACTCAACCATTGAGCCACATCCCCAGTCCTATTCTGTATCTTATTTAGAGACAGGGTCTTATTAAGTTGCTTAGAGCTTTGCTTTTGCTGAGGCTGCTTTGAACTTGCGATCCTCCTGCCTCAGCCTCCTAAGCCACTGGGATTATAGTCGTGTGCCACCTCACCTGGCCCATCAGAGGCTTTTATCCAAAGGATCCTGCTGGGGTAAAGAAAGACATGGAGGAGACTATGGGGCAGGGAGGGAGTCCACTTTGCACCACGAGTATTTTTCTTGTGAAGGAAGAAAGTGGGCACAGGCATGGGCATTCCCAGGACAGTGTGAAGGGGCTGGCAGCCTGCATGTTGCCAGGCACTGGCCTATTCTCAGTGGCCTCTGGTTGTCACTCTTGCTGGGCATCTCTTCCTACCATTCACAGCAGCTTCTGGGATCTGCTCAACTCCATGTAACCATCCATACGTTCATCCATTCTGTCATTTACTTACCCATTCAACAAAACATTTATCTAGTGCTGACAGGTGCCAGAGATGGCAGCTGGTGCTCTGATCCCTCCTTGGTCTCCTGTTTGTGAAAATCAGACACTAGGATTGATCAGCCTCCCAGACAGTTAGAATAAAGTGCTGATCAGCATTTTCCCCACAAAAAAAGGGGTTGGGATAGTACTGTAGCTGTCCACTTGGTGGGGGGAGAAACCTATTTTTTTTTTCTCATGATAAAGCACCACATGCTAATAGGAAATGTGGAAAATATATAAAGTAGAAAATTAAAATCACCACAAGGGATTTTATTATTCTTGGAATTTTGTACCCTGTGCTTTCACTTACCATAAGATTTTCCTACTTTGTTAAAACATCTCCCCAAATGGGGTACAGATGGCTTTTGTGGGTCTTTGGAGACGGAGGTAAGTTTTGGAAGGGTAGATTTCTCTGCAAGGAGCTGTGGAGGTAGGGAAGAGCCCCTACTCATCTCGGTGAGGAGGAAGAAAAGGAAGAACTTGGACTGAAAGTGACTCTGCCTTTGACCCACAAATAGCCTGTGGCTGGCCCAGCCTGTTCCAGCTCTGCTAAAGGCCAAGAATGGCCAAATGCAGTGACCTCAGTTCCTGAATGCTTTCTGGAAAGGGTTGGAGTCACCCAGGCAGCTCTGTTGCTCCTCCCTCTTACAACACCTTCCTCTTCTTCCTTTTCACATCTACCCAATGTATTCCTGGTATGTCTCTTTCTGCCTTTTAACTTCATGAATGAATAATACATTCACATGGTTCAAAACTCAAAAAGTACAAAATATACTGTGAAAAGTCTCCCTTTCCCAACTCTGTTCCTCATACACAACTACTGTCACTATTTTTTTTTTTTGTGGAATTTTCCAAAGATACATTTATGCATGCATATATAAGCGAATATTCACATTATATGCCCCTCCCCTTTTAATTGCTGGGGATTGAACCCAGGGTCTCAGCATGCTAACAAGTGCTCTACCACTGAGTTATACTCCCATCTCTCTCTCAGCTTTTAAAAAATGGCATGTTATGAATACTATACATATTATTTGCTTTTTACTGTTTTGTTTAATGGCAGGGCTGTGGCAATGTGTAAAACACCCTCTCTTCGGTATGGCTGGGTAGAAATCCATTGCACACATTGGATACCAGACCCCATAGATGGATCTTTAGGTTTTTCAATTGTTTGTTATTACAAGAAATGCTTCTCAGAATAACTTTGCACCTTTGCAAATATATCTGAGTAATAATTCCTACACGTTGCAGGGGCAGATGGTATGTGCATCTTTAATTCTCAGAGATCTTGCCAAATCACCCTCCATATCCTCCATAGGGGATATTCCAATTTACCCTCCCACCAGCAATGTATCCTGGCAACAACTCAACTTGCCTGGGCCAAACTGCCCTCCCTGTCTTCTTCTGGTGCCAGGCCTAGTAGGGCCTGCCTCTTTTGGCTTATTTACCTTTTGCTACGTATGGTACTGAAATAAGACACATTGCCAGAAACCCGTCAAAGGACAGACAAGTGTTTGCAGAATACCTGCTATAAATTCAGCACTGTCCCAGGCACTTAAGCTACAGTCTGGCTTTCGGAAACTTAAGACATTTGGAGGAAGAATTACATCATAGAAAAGAGGCAGTTGCATTTTCAATTGTCAGAGCAGCATACTCTATATGTAGTGCATTTGGCTCCAGGAAGAAGGAATCCTGTGGGTGAGCATGACCAGGAAGCACACAGGGAGGAGGTGGGCCTGGAATGCTGCATGGCAAGGGGGAGGAGGAGGAGGTGGAGGAAGAGGAAGAGAAGCAGATACAGGAAAAGGAGAGCCATGACCATGGTTAGCCTAAGAGAAAGCCAGAGAGGGTTATGGGAGTGCTGATCTCTGGGAGGATGGTAAGGGGCTGTGTAGCTGAAATGGGGAGTTTGAATCTGAGTTGGGAAGTGATGGATGTGAGGTAGCCAAGGTGAGAAGCAAGATTGGCCAGGTATGGATGTACACCAAAGAACTACAGTAGCAAGGGAGCTGCTGATAGTTGTTTGTTTTTATTATTAGTATATTTATTTGAAAATGACTTCGTGTGTAAATTTTTTATATATTTTGCATATATGTATATATATTTTTCCTTTTCTTTGTTAAAAAAAAAAAACAAACAAACAAAAACAAGGGGGGCTGAGATTGTGGCTCAGTGGTGGAGCGCTTGCCTTGCATGCATGAGGCACTGGGTTCGATTCTCAGGATCACATAAAAACAAATAAAATAAAGATTAAAAAACAACAAACAAAACAAAAACAAGGTCTTGCTATGTTGTCCAGGCTGGCCTCAAACTCTTGGGCTTAAGCAATCCTCCTACCTCAGCCTACTGAGTATCTGGGATTACAGGTGTGCATCTGGCTCCCTGTTCATTCTTTTTTTGAACAGGGTACCAGGGATTGAACTCAGGGGCACTAACACTGGGCCACATCCCCAGCCCTATTTTGTATTTTATTTAGAGACATGGTCTCACTAAGTTGCTTAGGGCCTTGCTGTTGCTGAGGCTGGCTTTGAACTCAGGATCCTTCTGTCTCAGCCTCCCAAGCTCTGGGATTACAGGCATGTGCCACTGCGCCCAGCTTCCCGTTTATTCTTCAAGATCTCTTTTCTTTAAAAAAAATTTTCTTTAGTTGTAGATGGACACAATATCTTTATTTATTTATTTCTATGTGATGCTGAGGATCGAACCCAGTGCCTCACGCATGCAAGGCAAGCGTGATACCACTGAGCTACAATCCCAGCCCCAAGATCTCTTTTAAGGGTTGTTCTGGGGTTCCAGTCAGGAACACCTCTGTTGTTTTCTTGTGTGTTCTCCCCTGGGCTAGACCACTTTGTCTTGACTATCACTCCCTGTGCCTGCCCATCCTAGGAGCTGTGAAACAAAGCAGAATTGAAACTGCCCTTTTCTTGAATAGGTTTTCCTCCTCCCTTGTTCTGTTCTTAGCTAAAATTGGCAGTGCTTCTAAAATATAGCATGAGCTATATTTTATTCTCATGAGCAAAAAGCCTTATCTGTCTTCCTCACTGTGGCATCCCCAAGCTGGAAGAGGGACTGGCACATTCGAAGGAACTAGTGTACATGTGTAAAACTCCTGCTGTACCTGTAACAGAAGTCGTGTTTCTGGAAGGTCTGGCAAGCCAAAGGGAAGATATCCAGAAAGGCCCAGAGTGTAGTGCACGTATCACAAAGGTAGAGAACAATGTCCTTTAATTCCTGTTACCAAAAGAAAGCACCACATTATTCTCCTCCACCTCATAGACAGCTCTGCAGAGGGTCTGAGACATAGCTGGCAAAGTCAGGTTTCCCAGCAGGCATACAGTTGCTAAGGGAGAAGGGGAAGAGAACAGTAGATGCCCCAGGCACAGCCTAGCTGGTTCATCTCTAAGAGTGTGATGTGGGAGAGCCACCTAGCCTCTCTAATCCTCGGGTCTTGCTACTGAGGTTCCAATGAGCTCCACCTGGTGATGGCTAGGGTCACTTCTATTTTAAGATAAGACAGTCTCTCTTCTCAATCTGATCACGACAGCTGTGGTCCCACAAAGAGAAGGCACATCCTGATGAGGACAAGAATATCAAGCCCAGCTTTCCTCACATTTTGAAGAGGGTATATAGGACATAGGTTGCTTGCTCATTCGCTGATTCTCACAACTACTCTAAAAAGTAGGCTGGGGAGCTGTTAGGATCTCCACTCTAGAGCTAAAGAAACTGAGCCTCAGAAAGGTAAAATGATTTGCTCCCAAAGCACCTGGCATGCACTCTTCCGAAACACTTGTTTAATGGTTCTTTCCCCACCAGACTGCAAGCTCTAGGAGTGCTGTCTGCAGCTGCCTTGCTCCTGCTCTGTCTCCAGTGCTTAGTGCAGTGCCTGAAACATGTCCCACGTTCTTCAAATGTCTGCCTTCTGTCTGTCATCCTCATTAGACCCCTAAGTTCTGCCACAGCAGGTGCGTGTCTGCTTTTGCTTACTGCTTTACCTCCAGGGCCTGGCCCATGCTGGGGTCTCCTCAAAATAAATTCACTGAATAAATGACTGGCTCAAGGAATAAAGCATGAATAAACCTACTGAGTTGAACTAAGTGAGGACTATATCCCTGTCCTTTGAATTCTACTTTCCTGTTCTTCCAAGTACTCTATAAATAAAGCTCTCAGAGAAAAATGCAAGCCCGCTGAAAACACTCTTCATCTGTGTGATGGGAAGAATCAGCTGCTTTCTGGATCACAGAAGCTATGAGCAAGGGAAGAAGTGACTGGGACCTCCACCATGGCAATCTTCCCAGCTTTGGGGCAGTTATGCTCTGGCTAGAAGGGCTCAACTGAAAGAGAATGAGCTGGAAGACAATCTCACCAGGAGCGGCATGTCACTGGGCGTCAACCGGCTCCTCTCCTCAAGCTTCTGGGGTGTGGTGCTGGCCCCGTCCCCTTGCAAACCACAGTGCTGGAGGATATTGCTGAAGACCTGTGAAAGGCAAGAAGGCGCTCTCCCACATCCTGTTGAACCATCATCTGAGACACCTCCCACCAACAGTCAGAGGCAGGTGATCTGAAAACTGCCTTGGAATCTTAGAAATATATCATGTTACCAGGACACCAACTGGGACAATGACCTTCTCAGGGAATGGGTTAGAGTAAACTATGTAAAAAGGGGATGATGAAACCATCCTTCTTAAGGGACTGTGATTAAAACTATTATGTGTGGGGATGGGATGTGGCTCAGTGATAGAGTGCTTGCCTAGCATGAGTGAAGCCCTGGGTTTGACCCCCAGCACCACAAAACAAACAAAACCCCTACAACATGTGTGTAAAGCTCTGAGAATCCTGCAGATATGATGTGACTGGATAGGCTGGGCAAGTATATGATAAGGAATATCTGATACACCATCAGCAATAAATAATGGATTTTTGGATCCCTTGTAGATGGATATTTATGGGAGCCATTTTGAAATAAAATATAAATCAACAGTGAGGGGAAAACAGAGACCACTGTAAAATCAGGCAAGTACTGAACTGACAATACTGTCTTTAAGTAGGCTAGCATATAACTATTCCAAAGGTTAGAGAATGGCAGGCATTTCTTGGTGATGAGATTATGGGGAATAATAATATTCTTATTTCTGTTTTTTAATATATCCCACATTTTCTACAATGAACATTACTTTTTTGCATGAAATGATTCTGTAAAACTTTAAAGCTCTTATTTGAGGGGCTGGGGCTGTGGCTCAGCAGTAGAGCACTTGCCTCGCATGCGTGAGGCCCTGGGTTCAATCCTCAGCACCACATACAAAGCAATAAAATAAAGACATTGTGTCCATCTACAACTAAAAAAAATATTAAAAAAAACTTGAAAGCTCTTATTTGAGAAGCATAAGTCTCTTAGAGGGATATCCTTAGAGACATATGGCTGCTGGCAAACAATACAGAATGCAAACCAAGCTCTTTTTGTATGAGTGCCAGGCAGTCCTTAGATTTCAGTCCTGTTAAGAAGGAAAAAGGGAGAATCTGAAGGGGTATGGTCAGGAATAAGACAAAGAGACCATCAGAAGAGATGATCCTAGAGAAGGACACTAGGAATAGACATTTTTCCCTGGCTCTTCCAAAAAAGTCAAAGAACACCATCAAGTGCGGGAGGGGTCTGTCTCCTCAATTCACCTCCCCTGGCTAGGGCTGAGAGCTGGTACCTGAAGGATAGTGGGCATGGTTTCATCCAGGTCATTATAATAACTTGGCTGCTGAGTAAAGATGTTTCCTAGAAAGAAAAGAGAAAGGTAAGGAGTGGGGAAAGGTGGGAAGGAATGGAGAGGCTACACTGCAAATGGTTGCCAGCATGTTCTGTGACCTTTCTTCCTTTTCCTAAGCCTCTCTGTGGCTATGACCTAGGATGAGTCCTGGCCTCAGGCTCTGCTACACTGAGCTTTGGCTCAGACTGTCACTTCCCCAAGATTGGGGAGGGACCTTGATCAGTACAATTTAACCCTTAAGTACCTTTGCCTAGTGAATTATGTTTTTAAAAGAGCTGCTCTGATCAAACCAGCTCACCCTGCTGTCCCCAGGGAGTGATCATACTTAGGCACCATGCCTTGTATGACAGCATGGGCTCTGGAAGTGGGCAGTCATCCAGGAAAATTAGGAAATATGATCTCCTTGCTCAAGAAACCTGAAGGCAACAATTTGGTTATTGCCAGGCCACACCTCCAAAAATGTGAGCAGACCTCAGGAAGAAATTTTTCTGGAAATTCTCTCACCCTTTGCTTTAGAATATGCTACCATCCCAATCCATCTTCCACCAAAGCCAAGAGACTTGGGAAGGATCTAGAGATGGACCTAGTGCACATTTGTGACTGTTCCTGTAAGATGGAGCTCATCTTCAAGTGTTTACTATTCTCCAACGGCTGCTGCTGTGCATGCGTAGGTTAGAGCATATGGCAACTGGGACAGAAACCGAGTGTTCCACTGCCCAAATGGTGAAGGAGAGAGAAAGAGAGGAGAAGACAGATAGGTGGAGGACAAGATGATGAGAAATGCCAATACCCTTAAGAGTTCAGGGTTCTTCATCTCACTATAAGCCTTGCATTTACGGCTGTGGTCAGATGTTCTGTCCATGGTTTCCTTATTGATAACCTTGAACAAAGAATATCTAAAAATGAATAAGATCAAAGGCCAGATGGGGCTGGATGAGTAAGCAAGTTACAAGGTAGCTGGACTTTCTGTCAAACACTTTCCTGGATGCCACTTTGTTCTTTGATTCCAGAATGCTGAGTTTCACCACCCTGGACTTGCTCAGCACCTCCCACCTTCAGATGGGTGCCAATCCCTTGACCTGTGAAGGTGCACTTGGACCATCTGTACCTGCCCTTCTCCACCGGACAGGTAAGGAATGCCTAAGCCATCTCCCCACTAGCTTCTGATCTTCCTTGAAAATGCTTCTGTCCTGATGCTCCAAGCCAAGTCTGAACTCCTTGACCATGGCAAGAAAGACCCTGTGAGCTCTGGCACCCTGCTGGCATCCTGGGCCACCCTCTCTCCACACCCTATAATGCAGTCCTCCCATGTACCATGCCTACCTCAGACAACAAGCTCTGTCCCTTCCCTTTCCCTGGAATGACCTTCAGAGCTAATTCTACCATAAAGCAAGTGTCACCACCTCCAGGCATTGCCTCCTGATACAACAAGAGATAGGTAACAAGAAAAGTCTCTTCTCACAACGCCCAGGGCCACATAGTGTTCTCCATGGCATTCTGACTACCTGGTGCAGGGAAGATACTCTCTCATAAGCCTGCCAGTGCTAAAGCCTGAGAAACAGTGATGTTTTTCAAGCATCAAGATCACTCAAATTACCCAGTGTGGTGGCACACACTTGTAATCCCAACAACTCAGGAGGTTGAGATGGGAGGATCACAAGTTCAAGGTCAGCCTCAGCAAATCAGTGAGGCCCTCAGTAACTTAGTGAGACCATGTCTCAAATTTTTTAAACATTTCAAGGGGAGGAAGGGGAGGGAAGGGGAGGTACTGGGAAATGAAACTGATCAAATTATACTGTTTCATTGTGTGCACATGATTATATTATAACAAATCTCACTATTATGTATAATTATAATGTGCCAATAATTTTTTTTTAATTTTTAAAAAGGACTGGAGATGTAGCTTTGTTGTAAAGTGCCCCTGAGTTTCCCCAGTACCAAAAGAAAAAAGAAAAAAAAAATTCACTCGAATTTCTTTGGGGCATCTGAGTCCCTTTCCTCTCCTTTATCTGATTCCAATGACAGTGAAAATCTCTCCTGCTTTTGATCCCTTAAAGGAATAATTAAAAGGTAGGGGTCTGAAATGATAGCCTTTGAACTGCCCCTTCTCAAATGAAAGCAGTTCAGAAACCCAGGGTGAACGGGAGAATCTGCCAAGCAGAACAGTGCAGTCCATGAAAGGGCCAAGACCCAGTTTACTCCTGGTGTGCAAAGCAGCCCCAAGAGAGACTAACTGAAAGGGCCTGTGTTCAAAATTATACTTGCTGATTCACATTGCCAGCCTCAAAGTTAAAAAAAAATGGGCAGAGTAAGGACAGGGTTTGTGCCCTTAGGATAATCAACAAGTTCCCTTTCTCTCGCTTTCTTTCCCTTGTCAATGCTCTTAGGAATAATGGCTTTGCCCAAGAATTTCTGTGGTACTAAAAGTGGAGGCTGCCTCTTGTGTCTTCTGGTCAAGGGTTCAAAAGAGGGCCCTTCTCTGCATCAACTACTACACACACACAGTGAAGGGTCTCTAGATGTCTGGTCCTGACCTCTTTTGCATTAATCATGCTCCAAGAGCCAAAGAAAGAATTCCCCTTAATAAGCCAGCTTAGGGTTTTCAATCTGGGAATCTAAGAACACTTTCAATACACATCAAAATCTATAAAATCTGAAAGACTGATGATCCCAGCAGCAGGCAGAAGTTTCTTGCTTCACCCTCAACATGACATCTCCCCCTAGACTCACAAGCATCTTGCCCCTACGATGACCTTGCATCTACTTACAACCCATGCCCCCCACTTCCTGAAAGTCTTTTTTCTGCAATCAACATAGTTTTCTCCAGAACTGTTAAGACTCTTCTTTCCAGTGACCTCACTGAGCCCTGCTTTAATCTGCCTCCTGGAGGTCCTTTGCTGCTCCAGTAGCCAATAAGCTGACCTGCCTCCTATGAGACCTCCTGTCTCCACTCTGCCCACCTGCATTCTCCCAGATTAATCTTGTCACCAGATGGTTCCTTGCCCTGCTCCAAGCTCCTGGAGGTTTGATGACCTCATCACGAAAGAACTCACTAAGTTATTATGTCATGCCAGGCATTATGCTACACACTTGATGCATACTTACCTCCCATTTAATCCCCACAACCACCCTATGAGGAAGGTATTAGTTTTCTCTTTCTCCAGATGAGAAAGCTGAGGCTTCAATTGGCTCATTGACTTGGTTAAGTGGACAGAACCAGGAATACAGGTGGAATGAGAACTGAGCAATTCAGAGCAATTCAACTCTGGGGCCAGCCATCTTAGTCACTTAGCAATACTGCTCTTCCAGTGCAGAAGCCTGGCACAGAGTCCTGCCAAATGGTGCCAGCTTCTCCCTCCCATCTCCTGCTGTTGCTCTCCTGGAATGCTCCACTCTAACCAAACTAGTAATTGTTTCCCTAACTTATCACACATACTGTTGTTCACTCACCCATCAAAATTATTAAGGCTCTGGGTTGGGGTTGTGGCTCAGTGGTAGAGTGCTTGCCTAGCATGCATGAGGCACTGGGTTCAATCCTCAGCACCACATATAAATAATAAATGAATAAAATAAAGATCCATCAACAACTAAAAAAATATTTAAAAAAAAATTATTAAGGCTCTTTCCATGGGGGAAAACAAAAAGATTAACTAATGATCAGTTAAGTAACCAGAGGTGTTCCAAAGAAAAGGCTGGATGCAAATTTCATATATGTAATGACATAATATGTCTTCTAAAAATATAGGGAGCCAGGCACAAAGACACCTACCTGCCTATAATCCCAACTACTCAAGAGGCTGAGACAGGAGGATCACAGATTTGAGGTCAGCCTCAGTAATTTAGTAAGGCTCTAAGCAACTTAGTAAGACCCTGATTTTTAAAAAAATAAAAAGGGCTGGGGATGTGGCTCAGGGGTTAAGTGGATTTAATCCTTGGTGCCAAAAAAAAAAAAGACTGAAAGAAAAAAATAGTTCTCTTGTAGTAGTTTGGTAATTGTTTTCCTGTTTCTTTATGCTTTATTTCCTTCCAAAATTTTCTAAATTAACATATATTCCCTTAATTATTAGGGGGAAAAGGAAGGAAGAAAGGAAAAAAAAAGGGAGAGAGGGAAGGAAGAAGGAAAAAAGGAGAGGGAGGGAAAAGGAAATGAGGGAGACCATTACAAGGGATAACTCAATTTTGTAAAATTATATTTAGAAGACTCTTCTGTGTCCTACAAGCTCAGGGTGAGGAGGGCTGACAGGGATGTCCAAATAAACACCTCCCTGCACCAGGCCCAACGCCACAGGCTGCAATTCAAATAGGAATCCACTGGGGCACTCCCTCTATAGCATCCCACCAATGCTTCCATTTCTGATTGAACCTTCCAGCCCACTGCCACCTGACAGAATCCAACTAGTGACATTTGCTCCTTTCACAACCCAAAAGATGGGAACTCTGTCCCCATCTTCTCTCAGCAACATTGCAAATTATGCCATTTTTGAGGCAACCCCATCATCCCTGAAGCAAGCAACAGAAAGAACAAGAACTTGAAGGGCAGGTCTCCATGGCCACACGTCCCAGCATGGCTACTAATTAGTCATGTGCTCTCAGGCAATCCCTTACAGTTTAACTTCAGTTTCTTCTGTAAGCAGGGAAGATGGCAGCACTGATCTGAAGGCTGCTGTAAGGATTCAAGGGAGATAACAGACCTGGTGTGCTTGGCGTGCCAGTGGCCTGGGCCATATGCAAATGAAGGTTAGCTGTCGTGCTATTCTGACTCTCATTGACAAAGTAAACTGTCTCATTCCTGTCATTTGTTTGACACCTGGCCTAGCACTAAGACTCCCAGATCCCTGAGGAACTGTCTGGAACACTTTTTTTTTTGGGGGGGGCTCTCCACTGCACAACCATCACCTAGCCACTTCTTTCAGAGTTAACACTCATATATCTGTCAAGTATTTTCCAGTACTACCTATCCCTACTGTCCCAAATCCCTTGTGCTATCTAAGCACCAACCTTTGTAACCTTTGGTTTGACGCATGAGGGCCCTCTCTGTGCATCTTCCGGGGCCCTGCATCTTACCTACCTATCATCTTCTGAAGCAACGGTGAGTTGCCTTTTCCAAAGAGCACACAGAGGTCCAGGATCTTTGGGATATCAAAGAGGAAGTTGTTGTAGAGGATTTCTCCAAAGGCAGAGGGAGAAAAGAAGTGATCCTAAGGAAAAGGATGAAAGAGAGAAAGAATGGAGACCCAATGTTAACACATTGTACAGTAATAGCAAACTCATGAGAAACAACCTTGGGCCCTTCAGCCGGGGACTGGCTAATCAATGATGGTCTGCACACCTGGTGGACATATATGTTTGAGCAGACCCAGCACAACAGTCATTATCTATTTGAACAAACACAGCTGGACATGGTAGTGTACACCTGTAATCCTAGTGAATGGGGAGGCTAAGACAGGAAAATCACAAGTTCAAGGTTAGCCTCAGCAACTTAGTGAAACCCTGTGTCAAAATACAAAGCAGGGGCTGGGATTGCAGCTCAGTGGTAGAGCGCTTGCCTCGCATGTGTGAGGCCCTGGGTTTGATACTCAGCACCACATACAAAGCAATAAAATAAAGACATTATGTCCATCTACAACTAAAAAAATATTAAAAAAAAAAAATACAAAGCAAAAAGGGCTGGGAATATAGCTCAGGGGTAGAGAAGCCCTGGGTTCAATCTTTAGTTTTGGTTCAGTGAAAGAAGCCAAAACATACTATAAAACACTCATGATGGATTTGTTCTGAATATTTACTGGTAAACAAGCATGATATCTTAGATTTCATAAGAATATTCCAGGAAAAAAAAGAGAAAACTTGGAGAGATAAAACACAAGATGGACAAAAAATCAGTAACTGTGAAAGCTGGGAGATGGGTACATGAAATCCATTGTATGTGGAAATTTTGCATAAATATATGTATATATTTAAAAAATTCCATACTAAAAAAGTTCTTAAAACAAAGAAAGATTTTTTTCCCACAGTGCTGAGGATAGAACCCAGGTCCTTGTGCAGGCTAGGCAAGCGCTCTCCCATTGAGCTATGTCCCCAGCCCAGTAATGATTTTTTTAAAAGGGCTTACAAGTTCCTTTAAAAAGTCAGAATTAATGTCTTTACCCTCTGACGCACAAGTAAAGGCAGGCACACGTCACCTGGCTAAGGGCTCTCAGCTCCCATTGATGAAAACATTTGGTGTAATGCAGATGGCCTGGTGAATTAAGAGGATAAAGAAGGTGGCACAGATTTCTTTGCCAACAGTAGGAATGAAGGCAGAGGAAAGACAAAGAGGAAACCTGATGCTACTAAGAGCCTTGCCTCCCAGGGGTGGAGAGTCCGCACAGAGGTGTCGGGTGTTGGATGGTGACCTGTCATGGGATCAGAGGCTTACTTTGGATTCCTTGTGAGTGGACATGCGAAGGAAGGTGAGGAAAACGCTTCGATGTAGGTGCTTCTGCATATCAGCAACCTCAGGGGTGGGAGCCACCCATTCATCAAACTTTCTGGGGACATAATGCAGATAGGAGTCCAGGCACTTCTGCAGGGTCTCATCAAAGATAACCTAAGTCAGGCAACAGAAGAGAGGAAGGATTCATCCCTGAGGGTGAAGGGCTCACAGGTGGACTGAAGCAGGGGCTCATGGCCCATCAGCCTTTGCATACTGCAAACACTCCAACCCCAAGGGACCAAGGAGGTACGAATAAGCTGACGGCTACACACAAGTTTCTAAGAATGACACTCTGGAAGGTGTGTAAACATCATTACGATTGTGATATGAGACAGAGCAATCCAAACCACAATTTGCTGTTAAGGATCCAGTGTAAGAAGTAGACAAAAAAAGCACCTCCTGGGGGAAGAAAAACAACAGCAACCAACCAGTGACACGTCATGGGCTTTGTCTTAGCATTAATTTTGATAGAATGTTACCTGACACCAGAATTTATCGTGAGGCAAGGCCAGGAGCCAGTCGAGGTCATTGGCTACGAAGGTGGCGCGTTCCAGGTACTCCTCCACTAGGGCAGGAATGTTGTCTTTAGGGGGTGGTTTGTATAACACAAAATACCGGTCTGCCTTCTGCTCGGGGTGCTACGGATCCAAAAACCACGTGTTAACGTGGTAGAGGTTAGTCAGTGAGGGCCCATTTGCCAACCCACAGCAATGACAACACTTGGCTGTTCCAACCAGTGACCCTCCAAGGAGCTTTTAAGCATAAAGAACCAAGTGTATCTAACAAAGGGGGCATGGTTATATTCAGGGAACATGAGGCAGTTGTTAAAAAACATGTTTTGGGAGAGTATTTAATGCCATGGGGCCTGGGGAAAGGTTAGGGGAAAAGAAAGTAGAACACAAAACTCTTTATTTAATATAATCAATTTTGGGGTTATTTAAAGTACACATATTTGTACACTGGTACAGATTTAAAAAACAAAGTTGGGGCAATGAAATCCCAAAGCTAATAGGGGTTATCTCTGGGCTGCAGAAGAGAGGATTGTGACTTGAATATATTTTCCAGTTTTTAAACAACGAACTTGTATTATTTTGTAAATTAACTTTTAATCATACAAGTGAAACAAGAATGTCTTTTCTTTCAAAAAAATTACAACATGGGCTGGGGTATGGCTCAGTGGTGAAGCATGTGAAGCCAAGCACCAAAAAGAAAGGAAGGAACGAAGTAATGCTATAAAGTGAGTCACACCTGAGACCACACCCACATCCGTTGACCTCCCAGAGGGGACCACTCACTATTCACTAGGTGTCTTGGTAGATCTTTTCTAGGTATTTACATTAAAATACAACTATATGAAATATTTGTTTGGGTCTGTTTCTTCTTTCTGACATAAATAGCATCATACTATACATAGCAACTCTTTTTTAATAACCAGAAAAAACAAGCCTAATTTTTCTTTTTAAAGAAAAGATTCTAGGGCTGGGATTGTAGCTCAGCGGTAGAGCGCTTGCCTCACATGCGTGAGGCCCTGGGTTCGATCCTCAGCACCACATACAAAGCAATAAAATAAAGACATTGTGTCCATCTACAACTAAAAAAAAAAATTTATAAAAAAAAAAAAAGAAAGAAAGAAAAGATTCTAATCAAGTTGCTGTGGGTCTCAGCTTAGAGTCACAAGTTCTCTCCTTCAGGCCTTACTGTGCCATGCACAAATCTCACTTTGTTCACCATAAAGAAAAGAAGATAGGCTCAGTTTTTGCCCAGTCTACATAAGGGTGGCTTTCTCTAGGGGAAATGGTCATAGAAGGAAGGCCAGGCAACACCTCAGCTGTTATCAACCATAGTCTCCCCACGCTGGGGCTCTTGGTCCAGGGCATATAGAATAATTGAGACTAATGAATCAGATTCCTCAAGAACCACACCAGCCTTTCTCCTGCCCAATCTAAGTTTTCAAACTGTGGCATCTTTGGGAAAGTCTTTGGGGTCCCAACTACAAATCTGTTGAAAAGGGAAGTTTATTGACAGTAACATGTTCAAATCAACAATTTAGAGCCTACGTTCATCCCCTTGGCTTCCAAGCTTCCCTCCTCCTATATCTGTTGACATTTTGCCTCTTAGGCCACCTCTCAGGCCAGGCCACCCATTCCAAAACACACACACACACACACCCTTGAGATTCTACTTTCCCTGCAATCCTACTAACATTTATTGGGCCCTCACTGGACCAGGTGAGGGCACATGTGAATAAAAGAATCCAGGTCCTCACAAGGTCACACTGGGAAAGAGGCACATCTAAGCTATCAAGGGAGCACTGAACAGAGGAAGTGACTGCGCAAACCTGACATAGAACACAGGAACACAAAAGGGACTTAACGGTGCATGGAGGACAAGGGATGGCTTCCCAGGGCAGGCAACATCTGAGCTGAGCCTAGATTAGAGGAGGAAAAGGATTTTTAGGTGGAAGAAAAGACATTTTTTATGGCGGCATAAAAAATGCAGAGATTGCACTGAGTGTTGGGAGATAAATTTGGAGAGTGCTGGAACCATAATAATGAAAGCCATCATTTACTGAGGACTTGCCCTGTGCTGGTTGCTGAGTAGGCGTGTCCCACAGACCACTTCTTTATCTACAACCAGTCAAAAGGGAGATGGTATTCACCCCATTTTACAGAGGAGGAAACAAAGACCCAGTAAGGTTCAGGAACTTTCCCAAGGTCATTGGGTTAAGGAGGCAAATGAGGCAGAATTTGAAACATAGCTTATGCTGCAGACCTCCTAAACGATCTGTGGAACTCATGTGCTATCCCAGTTTAATTGCTTGTCCTTCTGACCCTAGCTCTAACTTCACCTCCTCCAGAAAGCCTCTCTGACACCCACCCTCGCTGGAATAGTTCACCTGAGCTTTCCTCCAGCACCTGCATTCTGTGCTCACCTGACTGTGACACTTGTTGAATAGCACCAAGAATGCTTTCAGATCGGCAGTTGTTGGGGACAGGGAGAGAGAAAGGCACAGTCTAGAGAAGGGCACAAGGAGACTTTTGGGGAAGTGGAGATGTTCATTGTCTTGATTGTGGTGATGGTTTTGTGGGTATATGCCAAGGTCAAAACCAATCCAATTGTATAATTTAAATATGTAAAGTTTACTGTCTTTCAATGATACCACAATAGAGTTGCATAAAAAGGAGTGTCGAGGGATTATGGCGCAGTGGTAGCGTGCTCGCCTAGCACGCATAAGGCACTGGGTTCGATCCTCAGCGCCACATGAAAATAAAGATATTCTGTCACCTACAACTAAAAAATAAAAAAAAAATTAAAAAAAAAAAAAGGAGTGTCGAACTTCTCAACTGTGACCCCCACTAGCTGTAAGTCTTGGAGGCAGTCAGAGCTTTTCCCACCTTAGCATCCTCAGTTCCTAGAACAGTGTCTGGTAATGAGTGGACTTTCTACATATATTTTCTTGCTGGACAAAGGAATAAACAGAGGTTACAAATGACTAGATCCTGCCAAAGTCTTTGAAGGTCCTTAAATGCCAAGCTCAAGAGTGGGGAATTTTTTTTTTTCCTGTAGGTAATGAAGGGCCATGGAAGATTTTAGAGAAGGGAGCAGCAGTTGTGTCCTCTCTCCTACCCAAGTCCATCCCACCTTTCAGTGAGCCTGGCTTAGGTCCTATCTGCTCTGTGAAGCTTTAAGAAAATTTGCTGCCCATCAGACTTTCATGTATCTTGTAAGAAACTCTCAAATGTTCTTTTTTTTAATTTTTTTTTTTTTTAGTTGTTGATGGATCTTTATTTTATTCATTTATTGTTTGTATGTGGTGCTGAGGATCGAACCTAGTGCTTCACGCATGCTAGGCAAGCGCTCTACCACTGAGCTACAGCCCTAGTCCCCAAATGTTCTTCTTATATGAGTCTTGTCTTCAGGAGCCCAGTCACCCATTCTGGCCCCAGACTATTTCTTGTGGGTCTTCAAGTATTTGCTATTTGAATAGTAGCTACTCAATAAATGTTAGTTTTACCTATCATCCTGCTGGGGCTCTTCTGTTCCCAACTTGGGACCTAAGAGACAAAACAGGGCAGGTACATCTCTCAGGACAATCCTTCAGGAGCTTCCTGCGCCTGTAGAATAACATTCTTCAGTATAACTGAGATCCTTCCTCAACCAGGCAGTTGTCCTTCTCCATTCATCCCTTTTCCCCCTATTCAATGTTGCTATTATCATCACCATAACTGCAATTCATTGTGGGTACTAGGTTCCATATACAGTGCTAATTCAGTGTTTGAATTAACAGATGTTTGAATTAGTCCTCACAGCCACCCCACAAAGTTCGGCCTATTATTACTCTTTCTGGGTCCTGGCTTAGAGAGGTTAAGTAATATGCCAAACATATATGAGATTAATGCAAAGCCTGTGCTCATGAGCTCTGCTTTACTGCTGCCACTTACAGTGACTAGTGGTTGGTGTACAAGTCAGGCTCTCTCCACACTCTGGCATTGCAGACTTGAGTCCTCTAGCCAGGTACTCCCTTCTCCCACTGATCTGCCCAGCTAGTGCTTATTCCTCCTTCAATAAACAGTACCAAATTCTCTTACTCCAGGAAGCCTTCCCTGGCTGCATGTGCCCTCCTACTACCCCAAGACCTTTCTGTTACCACCACCACCCCACTGGTCTGGAGAACATCCTTAGGTTTTCACTCATGTCACAGCCTAGCATTCCTTCTATCACAACCCTTATCATACTGTCAAAAAGCTACTGGTCTGAGCTGGGTGAGGTAGAACACGCCTGTAATCCCAGTGGTTTGGGAGGCTGAGGAAGGAGGATCGTGAGTTCAAAGCCAGCCTCAGCAAAAACAAGGTGCTAAGCAACTCAGTGAGACCCTGTCTCTAAATAAAATATCAAAAAGAGCTGGGGATGTGGCTCAGTGGTTGAGTGTCCCTGAGCTCAATCCCTGGTACCACCCCCCGAAAAGCTACTTGTCTGTTTCTCTCTTAGACTATGCACCCCACAAGGACAAGGACTACATCCTTTCTCTTTTAGCTCCAGCAACTGGCTTTCATTTACTGTTTTCTGAAAGCATACTATGCGCCTAGCATTAAGATGCCAAGAGTGGAGGGAAGGGAACAGGCCCCCTGCTCTCCTGAATCCCTCAGCTAACAGCCTAAGTAAAGAAGTGGTAAATCAGACCCAACCACCAAGGGGCCAGTCTCTACCAACATAGTCCAACAGAACTTTCTGTGATATTGGAACTGCATATCTCTATATCTGGCTGGCCTATGTAGTAGGCATTCACCACATAGGGCTGGCTATATCCATTTTTTTTAAAAAATATTTTTTTAGTTGTTGATGGACACAATGTTTTTATTTTATTGCTTTGTACGTGGTGCTGAGGCTTGAACTCAGGGCCTCACGCATGCGAGGTAAGCGCTCTACCGCTGAGCTACAATCCCAGCCCCTCCATTTAAATTTATTAATTAAAAATCCAAGCCGGGTGCAGTGGCTCACGCCTGTAATCCCAGCACTTAGGGAGGCTGAGACAGGAGAATTGCGAGTTCGAAGCCAGCCTCAGCAACGGCGAGGCTCTAAGCAACTCAGTGAAACCCTGTCTCTACATAAAACACAAAATAGGGCTGGAGATGTGGCTCAGTGGTTGAGTGCCCCTGAGTTCAATCCCTGGCACCAAAAAAAAAAAAAAAAAAAAAAAAAATCCAGTTCTTCCATCCACATTTTGTAGCTCTAGCAACATTACAAATGTTCAATAGCACAGTTCTAGATTTTCTGATAAATATACTCTATATATAACAAGGTCATGGAAAGGAAACAAGAGACTATATAACAGAAAGATTAAGGGCTTGGGGTTTGGGGACCAGCCTGGCTGGGTTCCCATCCTGGTTCTTCTACTTTCCTAGTTCTGTGACCTTGAACTCTATTTCCTCATCTGTAAAATGGGGACAATCAAAATATACATTCACAGGATGTGGCTTAAATGAGATAATCCAGGTGAAGTGTTTAGAACGGTTTGGTGCAGAGCAGGTATGCTATGAATGTTAACTACTTTTATCAGAGACTGTTTAGGAAATAATAAGAAGTTATCCAGACGGCAGGAAATAAAACACTAAGTTTTGTTTCCCACGAATTTATGCAAGCCCCTGGAAAATATTTCCTCCCAACTTATTCAAGTAAGCTCATATGCTTGGGAAATCAACAAGTGAGTTCAGGGACTCCAGTTTTAATCTCTCTCTGAAGCTGGGACTCAGCAGGTTCACAGCCTCCTTAGTTTTCAGTCTCACAGGCTCTGCGGGAGTCTCTGTATGTGGTGCTTCTTATCCCAGGTAAGATAAAAGACAGCTCAATCTCTGAAATCAGCATTCCCACCAAAGTGTGGATAGCAACTTAGATAACTCGGAAAAAGTCCAACCTGACACTTGACCACTCCCACAGGGTCAAATCCCCAAACCTGGTTTGGAGCCAGATCCATTTCTAGCCCAGCTTGGGCTGAGTCTGAACTGCCATCAGACTGATTGGAAATTAAAGGCTTTGGGTAGGAGGAAGGAATCAGGGTGGTTACATGGAAAATACTACTCAAATTCAGGCTGCTGCCCTGAAGGAAACTTCTACACTGGGCCTGAAAGGACCTAGTAGTATCTTAGCTACTGAACTACTGGCCATGGCCCTCGGGTTATTCTGGCAACAGATAAGAAAGGAATTCACTTTTTGCTTCTAAAATTGCAAGATTGATAATATCAGGCTGAACAGCCTCAAGGCACCGGCTCACCAGCGCTGGTGAAGTCCTTGGTTTTCCTGTCTTCGGGTCCTTGTGGGTGATCTGGAGTTGATCCAGGGGCAAAGCTGGCATTGTGCTGCGTGACCCTCCTGAAAGGAATATGGATGGAAAGAAGAGAGCAGACACAGATTCCTGAGGACAAGGCCTGCTCCAGGCTGATACCGCAGCCAGTCAAAAAGCATCAACCCCTGGCCTTATGTTGCTTCTATGTTGCTCCTATGAGGGCCTCCAGATCCAGACAAAGTGACCCTCTCCACCCCTCTAAAGCAGTAGTTCCTGCTTCCCAGGTGACTCCTGCCTCCTTTGAGAAGTACTAGCTAAAAATACCTAGATTACCAACCTTCCTTCTTTCTGGGGCCTGAACTCAGTGCCACATGCATGTTAGACAAGCACTATTACCACCTACCTACCATTAGTCCCCTAGATTATCTTCATATCTCCAACTCTGCTTAGTAGCCTGTGACCTCTATGAACACGCTGCTTGGGGCTCTTCTTTTGCTACCTTTTCTGTGACCAGTATAGGGTTAGAACAGATGCAACCTCATCAAATGTTTGATGAATGACTGACTTCTTATAACTCTCACTGGATCATAAGTCTTTTAAGGGTTAAGATCTTAGTTCTTTTAAGAGCCATGAGCTTTTCCTTGCTTGTAGAGGGTGTTAAGATTTTACCTCTCTAGGCTTCAGAGAAAGGCATAATGAACAGGACAGAGGAGGAAGAGAAAATTTAGAGAAAACTTCCATCACAAGTTCCTTTTCACAGAAGCCTAAAATGGCCTCAAAGCCAGGGACCTGGAACTGAGAGTGTAGCTCAGTGGTAGGACATGTGCTTAGCATATATAAGACCCTGGGTTACCTTCAGCACCAGACAAAACAAGGATCCATGGAGTGGCAGATCCCAGATCTTGTCTTCCTATCCAATGTTCTTTTCACAGTACACTTAGCCTAACCCATGAGAGGGGCACACTAGTTGGCTAAATCATGGTATGGAAATGACTACGGTCCTTCAAAAGACACATGATTAAAAGGCCAGCCTGGGGGCTGGGATTGTAGCTCAGCGGTAGAGCGCTTGCCTCGCATGCGTGAGGCCCTGGGTTCGATCCTCAGCACCACATACAAAGTAATAAAAGAAAGACATTGTGTCCATCTATAACTAAAAAAAAAAATTAAAAAAAAAAAAGGCCAGCCTGACCTCAAAATTGACACAAAGAGCAAGGCATGGTGATGCATGCTTGTAATTCCAGCAACTCAGGAGGATGGCATGGTGGCACTTGCCTGTAATCCTAGCAATCCCAGTGACTTGGGAGGCTGAGGCAGGAGGATCACAAGTTTGAGGCCAGCCTCAGCAATTTAGCAAGATCCTAAGTAACTGAGACCCTGTCTCAAAATAAAAAACAAAAATGGCTGGGGGATGTAGCTCAGGGGTTAAGTCCTCTTGGGTTAAATCCCCAGTACCAAAAACAAAAACCCAAAAATGGACAAAGACAGATCAAGGCTGAGAGAAGGAAATCATCACTTCTTGAACCCTCAGACAAACTGAGGGGTGTTTTCAGCCATGTTTTACCAGGTGTCCAATATCTCAGATGTTAGGCCATGCCCTGGTAATAATGCAGACAGACTGATAAGAAGAACAATATGTGTTTTAGATGCTGAGTGCTCTCTCTCTCTCTCTCTTTTTTTTTGGTAGTTGTAGGTAGACAGCATGCCTTTATTAATTTACTTTTATGTAATGCTAAGGATTGAACCCAGTGCCTAACGCATGCTAAGCAAGTACTCTGCCACTGGGCCACAACCCTAGCCCTCTGAGTGCTCTTCTAAGTGCTTTTCTTTACCCATGTTACCTTGCTTTACATGTATTAATATTTGCTACTCCAAGGATGGTTCTATTTTATATATATAATCTTATTTATATATATATATATATATATACACATACATTTTATATATAAATTTTATATATAATCTCTTATCGCTAGATATAGAGATATAGATATATTTGGTTTGAACCCAGGTATATTTTACCACTGAGATACATCCCCTGTCCTTTTTATTTTTTATTTTGAGACAGGTCTCACTAAGTTGCTGAGGCTAGCTTTGAACTTGTGATCCTCCTGCCTCAGCTTCCCAAGTCACTGGGATTGCTAGAACTACAGGCAAGTGCCACCATGCCTGGTAGCCCCTATGACCTTCAAAGACTTTATGCCCCGAGTATACTCTGTGTGGCTTCTATTATTATTCTCATTTTATCAGTGAAGAAATAGAGGCTCAAGCCGGGCGAGGTGGCGCAAGCCTGTAATCCTAGCACTTAGGGAGGCTGAGACAGGAGAATCGCGAGTTCAAAGCCAGCCTCAGCAACCGCGAGGCGCTAAGCAACTCAGTGAGACCCTGTCTCTACATAAAAAAAAACAGGGCTGGGGATGGGGATGTGGCTCAGTGGTCAAGTGCCCCTGAGTTCAATCTCCAGTACCAAAAAAAAAAAGAAAAAGAAAAAAAAACAAAAAGAAATAGAGGCTCAGACAAGTAAGACACTTACTCAAGGTCTCAGTGAGCAGGTGTAGCACAGGGTGGTTCTCAACCATTTGCTATACTATATTGTGTAGTGTCTAGTGGAACTTAGGGATGGGATGGGGGTCAGGAAAGCATTTCCAGAGGAAAGGCTAAAGAATCAGGAGAGAGAATGTAGGTGTAATTCAGTGGTAAAGCACTTGCCTAGCATGAGTAAAGCTCTGGGTTTGATCTTTATCCCCGTCACTGAAAAAAAAAAAAAAGTCAGAAAAGCCTTAGTAGTCTCAGTAGTTGAGACCGGCCAGGGAAGAAGCGTGCAGAGAAAATAGCACAACAGAGGCAGGGAGACAGAAGTGGGTAGGTACACAGGAATCTTAGTTCCGGTCTGGTTTTTTGTGTATTTAAGAGACAAAGTCTTACTGTATTTCCCAGGCTAGCCCCCAAACTCCTGTGCTCCAGTGATCTTTCTGTCTTAGCGTACTGAGTGAGCAGCTGGGACTACTGGCACATAAAACACAAAATAGCCACAAATAGCCACTGTATCTAGCTATGTATGTTATTTCTAATCAAATTACTAGCTTACTAGTCTCTCATAACTAAGGATGACAAGAATTACTATGCTCAGATGTCCAAAGAGAGTCTTGATTTACACAAGGCAAATATATAAGTGGCCAAGTTGAATCTGATGCCAGTTCTTTTGCCTTGGCATTTAGGGTTCTTGGATCCAACATGCCAAAATATATCCTTTTTTCCTAACCCTCAGTGATGCTGAAAGGGCAGTTAGAAACACTAGTGCAGGGGCTGTGACTGTGGCTCAGTGGTAGAGTGCTTGCCTCACAAGTGTGAGTCACTGGGTTCGATCCTCAGCACCACATAAAAATAAATAAATAAATCAAGAGATTGCATCCATCTACAACTAAAAAAAGAAAAAGAAACACTAGTGGAATCTAGGTGCAGTGGTGCACACCTATAATCCCTGTCCCTCAGGAGGCTGAGGCAGGAGGATAGGAAGTTCGAGGCTTTCTTGAGAAACTTGGCAAGACCCTGTCTCAAAATAAAAATCAATAGGGGATAGGGATGCAGCTCAATGGTAGAGTACTTGCCTAGCATGTGTGAGACCTTGGGTTCAATCCTCAATACTGCAAAAATGAAAAAAGAAAAAAAAGGGAAACACTAGTGGTTTCACACCACTGCAAAAGTCTAAATGATTCACAAGCCTAGTTATTTCCATGTTCATCTACCAAAGAGGGCAGAGAGGTGGAGGCTGAAGGTGGGTAAAGAGTCATAATAAGGAGGCAGCTCTCAACTCTTTAATTCTAGGTCCCAGAGTCCAGGCCTAGACAGGTAAAGATAGCACCTGCTCTCAGAAAAAATTCACTCCTACAAACCAGTGTCTGCCAAGAGTAATTTAGGGTAAGGCTGGTGTGGTAGTTGAAAAGAGCTCTATAGTCCTAGAGCCTGGGTCAAATCCTGGCTCCATGTATTCTCACATATGTTGTGACTTCAAGACAGTTCTTTAATTTCTCTAATCCTTAATCTATTTATCTATAATATTGGAATTGTAATAGGACCTGATCTTTTAGGGTTGCTATGAGAAATGATTAATGTTAAGTGTTCAATACAATCCCTGGCACATAATAAGCACTCCATAAAGTTTAGTTGTTCTTATCATTCAAGTCCCAACCACAGACAAAGCACTTTGGGCTTCCTCATTTATTCAGCAAACACTAACTGATGATGTCCTGGGTCCATTCAATGTTGAAGCTATAACAGGAAATCACCAAAACTGGAGCTCAAAAGAAAAAAAAGAAGGGCTGAGGTTGTGGCTCAGTGGTAGAGCACTTGCCTAGCATGTGTGAGGCACAGGGTTCGATTCTCAGCACCACATATAAATAAAGGTTCATCAACAACTAAAAAATATTTAAAAAAAGAAAAAGAAAAGAAAGAAGTCCCAGAGAAGGTGATCTATAACCTGGATGCTGAAGGCCAGGAAGAAAAGTTGGGCATTCCAAAAGGACAAGAGAAAATGATCATGACTGTACTTGTGCCCATCACTGTATCCCCCGTAGGCAGGGCAGCAGAAAGCCAAAAAAGTTAGGAAAGAATTTTTTTTTTTTTTAGGAAGAGAGCTGAGAATTCCAATATGGTATTCAAGCATCCCCAGGGATATTGTTGCCTCAATTTCTCTGTCATCACTCTTCTAGTCTCAATTTAACATTACTCTTCTCAGAAACCTTCCTAGATCGCTCATCTAAAGTAGTCAGTCTCCCAGTTACTGTTATATCTTTAATTATATTGTGTATTTACTTGTCATTGGCTGTCTCTTTGCACTAGACTGAAAGCTCCACTGAAGGCAGAAGTCCTGCCTGTCTTGCTGTTTGTAACCCTAGTGCCTAGTCTTTGCCTGGCACTTAGAAAGCGCTCAACAATTATTTTCTGTATGAATGAATGAACTCCAAAGAAACTGAAGCCCCGGACGCGGGGCGTGGGAACTACGACTCGTCCAAGGTCACTCTGGGGCCAAGTCTCGAACCCGGGGCTCCTGGCTCTGGCTGACTAGTCTCAGGGGGCGGCTCACGGTCCCTGGGACGGCTGAAACCTCGACCCCCCGGTGAAGGCCAGAGACTGGGGCTGCCAAAGCCGCTGAGGCACGGTTGCGGCTCCTCCCGAACCCCAGTCCCGGTATCCGGCAGAGCCCAGCCACGAACTCACCTCGGCGGTTCCACCACCGGCGTTGTGCCGCCGCCGCCGCCGCCGCCGCGGATCACGGCGACAGCTTCCGAAGCTCCTGCACTTCCGGGGTCAAACGGCTATTCCGCAGGCGCAGACAGGAAGCCCCGGCCTGGCCCCGCCCCTGGCGCTAACTGCCGCGGGGAGGCCGGGTCCGGGGTCTCTCCCTCTCACTTGAAACCCCGCCCCTTCGAGGAGCCGGCCTAGCGGAAACCACGCCCCCTGGTTCCCCCCCGTCAGCCGAGGCCGAGTTAGGTGAGTTCATCTCGGAAAATCCAAGTAGGTATCCCAAATGGCTTCTAGGAACACCGGCTTCCACCTCCTCCGTCACCGTTTTACAAACTTAATGCAGAAGAG
Source organism: Geosciurus inauris (assembly GCA_004024805.1). Lineage (NCBI taxonomy): Eukaryota > Metazoa > Chordata > Mammalia > Rodentia > Sciuridae > Geosciurus > Geosciurus inauris. Next base: position 102,137 of record PVHX01003447.1, on the reverse strand, counting down.
AAGTTACAAGTCAAAAGCATAAACATGATGTTCAGCGAAAAGTGGCAGACCATAAGTACAGACTGCAATTTCATTTATAGGAAGCTCTAGAAAAGGTACAACTAAGGAGTGGTGATGGGGTTATGGTGGTTACCTCAGGCCGGTGAACTCAGAGAGTCCATAAGCGAGGCGGGATGTCCCCTATCTTCATCTTGGTGTTGGTTACATAGATGGGTCGGAAAATTCATCAAATTGTACACTTAAGATTTGTGAACTTTTCAGTATGTATGCAATACAGAATAGTTTTGGTTTGGTTTTGCTTTAAATCAGAAAAGCAGCTTAAGAGCTGGATGCAATTTTCCCGTAGAACTTCTCAGGTACGTACAGGGTTAATGGTGGCCAAGCCTGGGTATGGATCAGAATCATCACAAAAAGCTAGTTAAAAGAACTCATCCCTGGCTTTATCTCAGTTCCTGGCACACAGTAATGGTTCAAAAACAACCATCACCATTACGTTAGGATGTTATGGAAGCCCCTAATGGAGCACATAACCCAGCCCTAGGGAGTATGAAATATTACCCAATACTCTCCTAATGCCAGCCCCTGCTGTCTTCCCTAGGACTCCAAGAAATGCTCAGTCCAGTGGCTGACCTCAAGGAGCTTACAGTGTAGGGGGAAGGACAGAATGTGACAAATGAAGAGCGCTAAGGAAGTAGGGGAGATGGGCTATAAAAAAGGAGGGGTTGCTGATTACTTATATATTGCTTCATGACAAATTACCATAGTCTTTGCAGCTTAGAACAACACATACTTACTAGCTCATATTTTCTGTGGGTCAGGAATCTGAATATGGCTTAGCTGATTCCTCTGCATCCAGGTCCCCTATAAAGCTGCAACTAGGTTGTTAGGACTATAATCTTATCTGAAGGCTCAATTAAATATAGATCTGAGCCAGAAGTGGTAGCACATGGTTGTAATCCCAGAGACTCAGGAGGCCAAGGCAGGAGGATAGCAAGTTTGAGGCCAGCCTCAGCAACTTAGGCTCTAAACAATTTAGTGAGACTGTGTCCCAAAATAAAAAAATAAAAAGGGCTGAGAACGTGGCTCAGTGGCTAAACGCCCTTGGGTTCAATCTCTAGAGCCAAAAATAAAAAAAAGGATCTTCAGGACACACATGCATGTAATCCCAGTACCACAGGAGGTGGAGGCAGAAGGATCACAAGTTCAAAGCCAGCCTGGGCAAATTAATGAGACTCAGTGTCAAAATAAAAAGGGCTGGAGGTGCAGCTTAGTGGTAAAGTGCCCTTGGGTTCAATCCCCAGTAATACACACACACACACACACACACACACACACACACAGACTCTTGTCTCTGAGTTCACATGGTCAGGTTGGGGATATAGCTCCCAGTGGTAGAGTACCTGTTTAGTGTATGTGAGGCCCTAGGTTTGATCTCCAGCATCACACACATACATAAAGACAGGCCATGTTCACCTGGCCATAGGCCAAATTCAGTTCCTTGTAGGTTTTTGGACTGAGAGCTTGAATTCCTAGCTGGATTTTGGTTAAAGGGTATCCTTAGTTTCTGCTCACGTGGCCTTCTCCAGTATAGTAAATTGCTTTGTTCAAGCTTTTAATCTAAGAGGACAGTAAGAAGCATCTGCTAGCAAGACAGAAATTGCAACCTTACCTAATCATGAAAATAGTGTCACCTTTGCCCTGTTGTATTGGTTAGAAAAAAGTCACAGTCCCTGCCCACAGCGATTATACAAGGGCATAAATACCAGGAGATGAGGATCAGTAGGGGTCATCTTAGAGTCTTCCTGCCATTTCAAGGACACAGGACATTACATACCCAAGTCTGCAGCAAAGGAAGTACAGGTGAAGAAAGGTAAAGGCAACTGTGATAGTAATGACCACATTTGTCAAACCCTTACTTCATCCTAGGCAATGGACTGGGCATTTCACATATGTTATTTCTTTGACTATAGGAATTATAAGAGGTAGAAACTATTATCATCCCTGTTCTGTAGAGAGGTTTAAAGACTGTATCAGCTACTAAGTGCATAGAGTGGGAATATAATACATCTCTGTGTGGTTCTAAAGCCTTCACTCATAACCTCCCTACCAAGAGCCTTCCTAGGCTCCATGAGGCAAGTTTGGGGGTCTGGAGTTCAGGAAGAACTCTGAGGTCAAGCACCATAAGCTGTGTCAGGACAGTATATTCTTCCCTTTATTGTTTATTTTTTTGGGGTGGAGGTCGGGGGTGAACCTGATCTACTGACATGGAAGGAACAGAAAAAACAAACAAACAAACAAAAAAGTGCGGGAAACTCTTTTGTTTCGTTTTTCTTTGTCACCACACACATTGGACCACAAAGAACACAATCTGTCTTGGTGACCAGTTGGAAGGAAATTTTATGTAGCAGCCTTTGGTACAGGGAAAACTTAAAATAGGACTTCTGGAAAAATATGTATGTATATTTCCATTTTTCCCTATGGGTACAAAGATATTCATGTCACTGAAGTTTTGGAGCTAAATAAGATGACTATAAAAAGACAAAATATATCCAATAAAACAGTAATTTCACCAAATATAGCTTAGTTTCTTCATCTTTAAAAGGGATCATTAAGGCTCACCTCATCATCATTAAGAGGCTTTAATGAGAGCCGGGCGCGGTGGCTCAAGCCTGTAATCCCAGCACTTAGGGAGGCTGAGACAGGAGAATCGCGAGTTCAAAGCCAGCCTCAGCAACAGCGAGGGGCTAAGCAACTCAGTGAGACCCTGTCTCTACATAAAACACAAAATAGGGCTGGGGATGTGGCTCAGTGGTCGAGTGCCCCTGAGTTCAATCCCCAGTA
>PVHX01003447.1:78743-99196 GCA_004024805.1 Geosciurus inauris | reverse complement strand
TTGTGTCCATCAACAACTAAAAAATATTAAAAAAAAAAAAATTTTTGGTGGAAAAGAAGGAAGGGCTGGAGAGAGAAGAGAGGGAACAAGGTAAGGAGCAAAGAAAAAACAAAGGAAGAAAGGAAACGCCCTATCAGAGTGTTAATCCTTACATTTCTTTTTTTTTTTTTTTTCTATTTAAAATTTCTTTTCTTTTTCTTTTTTGTTTTTTGCAGGGAATTGGTCCCAGGGCCATGAACATGCTAGGCAAACCCTCTTCTAGTGAGCCCAACCCAACATTTTTTTTCATCTTTCTCTTTTGCCTGAAGAGATTAATAAGGAATGTGAGCTTACAAGAGAGGCATCCTTGTCTGAGCTAACATGTATCCAACTGAAATTAAATTAAAAAGCCAATTTAACAGAGATGGCTCAAACCATGCATAAAGTTACATGCAAATTATTCAGGCCAAGGAATTTCTTGGCCTGAATTTTCCACCAGATAAAAAGAAAAACAACAACAAGTAACTTACTCTAAAAGCAAATATTTGGATTGGCAGAGCAGGGGAGCATCCATGGTGCTTATAGGCAACCAAGTCTAGAAGTAACTAGGAAGAAAACAGTCAGTAATTGGAACTAAAAAATCAATATAGGAATATATGGGCCTGACTCCTTCCTGGCCTGGGCACTTTAAGTCACCTCAGATGGATTACTCTTGCTTTCCTCTGCTCTTCAGTCCTTTAGCAAGTGTATGTTTATGGAGCACTGTTTAGTGCACATGGAGTGGGGCTGGCTCCTTAACTAGTGTTATCATTTGGATCTGGAATGTCTCCAAAGGCCCAAGTGTTAAAGGCTTGGTCCCTCCTGGTAGCATTAGTGGAAGGTACTAGAACCTTTAGTAGGAGGTTTTAGGTCATTGGAGCATGCCCTCAAAGGGGACCCTAGTCTCTTCCTCTTCTTATTTTGGCTCCCGGCCATGATATGACACTACAGGCCCATAGCAATGGGGCCAATTGCTCATGGACTAAAGTCTCCAAAAGTATGAGCCAAAATAGACTTTTTAAAAAAATAAGTTGGTTGTCTCAGGTATTTGTTATAGTAACAGAAAGCTTTCTGGGGCTGGGATTGTAGCTCAGTGGTAGCATGCTTACCTCGCAAGTGTGAGGCCCTGGGTTCGATCCTCAGCACCACATAAAAAAAAAAGAAAGAAAGAAAGATGTTTGTTCATCTACAACTAAAAAAAACATTTAATAAAAAAAAAAAAAAGAGGGCTGGGATTGTGGCTCAGTGGTAGAGTGCTTGCCTTGCATGCCTGAGGCGCTGGGTTCGATCCTCAGCACCACATAAAAATAAATAAATAAAGATATTGTGTCCATGTACAACTAAAAAAATATTTAAAAAAAAAAGAAAGCTTTCTGAAACACCCAGAATTTGGGGATTTGAGTTATGTTAGTTATCTAGTGCTTGTGCAACAAATCATCCCCAAATGCAGTGGCTTAAAATAGTAATAATAATTTATTATCTTACATAATGTCTTTAAATTGGAATTCCAGGGTAGCTTGTTTGGGTGGTTCTGGCTCGGAGTGCTTTAGGAAGATGCAATCAGATGTCAGCTGTGACTGCAATTATCTGAAGGCTTGAGTAGAGCTGAAGGATGTACTTCCAAGGTAGATCAATCAATCATGTTGCTGACAAGTTGGTACTGGCTGTTGGCAAGAGGCTTCAGCTCCTCTCCACAGGGCTACTTGAATGTCCCTAGCTTCCCTCAAAGGGAACAAGCCAAGAGGTCAAGATAAAAGCAGCAGTCCCTTTATGACCTAGCTGTAGAAGTTACACGCCATTACTTCAGCCATGTTTGTATTGGCCATATAGGCCAGCCTTGGTTTAGTGATGGAGGGGACTATACAAGGGCATGAATATCAAAAGGCAAGAACATTGGATGCTGGATGCAGTGGCGCACATCTGTAATCCTGGCAGTTCAGGAGGCTGAGACAGGAGGGTTGCAAGTTCAAAGCCAGCCTTAGCAATGTAATGAGACCCTGTCTCAAAATAAATGAAAATGACTGAAGATGTGGCTCAGTGGTTAAATGCCTCTGGGTTCAATCCCTTTTACAAGGGGCTGTGGGTATAGCTCAGTTGGTAGAGTGCTGACTAGCATGCACAAGGCCCTGGGTTCATCCCAGCACCACAACATACACACACACACACACACACACATATACACATACACACACAAGTTTGGAACCAACTTAGAAGGGGGCTATCCCATGATCTAATATTTGTGTGGCCAATTGGCACATTCCAAGTCTTTAGTCACAGTGATTGCTCAAGAATAGATGCATAATCCATATTTATTCACTGATATCCAATTCTGGGATCTTTATTTGGAGTCAAAGTTAAATAGAAGCTCTCTTTCTGATGCAGCAGTAAGAATGAATTAAACCTGGGCTGGGATTGTAGCTCAGCGGTAGAGCACTTGCCTGGCATGCGTGAGGCCCTGGGTTCGATCCTCAGCACTACATACAAAGCAATAGAATAAAGACATTATGTCCATCTATAACTAAAAATATATTAAAAAAAAAAGAATGAATTAAACCTGGAGGCACCAAAGGCCACTACCTGGAATCTAAAAGTGAAGCCAACATAAAGGAGATCAGAACTGAGAAAAATAACAAGAAGCAGGTGGGGACAAGGGTGGTGGGGCAGGGCAGAGAGGGGTGAAGGAGAGAGATGACATACTTGAGGCCTGGATCCAGGTGCACCTGAAATCAGATACCTCCTAGACTTTTCTCATTTCTGTTTTGCTTAAGCCATTTTGAGTTGGGCTTCTTTCCCAATACCAGTTCTAGATGCTCAGTCCTTCTTGTGTCTAATTGATCAGCATTTTCTGAAGATTATGACTGGTACCCAGTGGAGCAGGAGGGATAAATTTGCATAATGTTCAAGTCCATGATCACAAGGAGTTGTGGGCATCACAAGTCACTCCATAGGAATGGAAAGATGTTAGTTTGTGGATTGAACTTCTTGTGAATTGGTGAATTAGTGCCCACCAATTGGTATTCTTTAACTAGTCATGGGTGTTAGTTCCAGGTATGTACCCTATTCACTGAGCAAAGTTGGGTAATGTGCTTGCTTTCTTGAGCTTCCGTTTCCTTGTTTGCTTAACAGGGATAGTAGTTATTTGTTAAGCTGCTATGTTCACTCCACCAAAATTCACTGAGCACCTACTATGTGCCAAGTAATATCTAAAAGGCAAGAAAAGATTTCAGTTCTAGCCTTTGATGTTTCTACAGTCTCATCAGAAATATGAATAAAATGTGAATTACAACACAGGTTTGAGAAGTGGTGTGACAGATGTGTTTCGGTGTTTCTAGGTCATAAGGGAAAAGGCATCTCACGTGGAGGGATATGCATGGACTTTCTGGAGGGGATGTTGTTTGATCTGAGTTTTTAAGGAATCCAGGAACTAATAGGTTGGAAGAGCAGAACAGGTAAGGAACAGAACCTGGGAAAAGACCCAGAGATGTAAAACAAAATGGACCATTCAGGAAATTGCATAAATGGGTATAGTTTGACTCCCAGAGAAGGAAGATATCTTAAAGAGAGGCCAGATTATTAGGTCTTTGTGGACTGTGCTAAAGAGTTGATAGTGGGGAAGGCCCCAGAGGTTTTGAATAAAGCAAAGAAATTTCAGGAAGTATTTTAGAAAGATAACACCAGTAGCCAAGGTTGATAACAAGAATGAAGCTAGGCCTGTATGGTAGTTACCTGTTGCTGCAGAGGTATCCTAAAACTTAGTGGCTTACAAAGATTTATTATTTTCAGTTCTGTGAATTGACTGGACTCAGCTGAGCCATTCTGCTGCAGGTGGTATCAACTGTGCTTATTATTTGGTTACATTCTACTGGGTACTCAATGGAGGCTTAATGGAACATCTAAGACAGCTTCATGCATGTGTCTGGCATCTCAAGAGCAAGGGCATCTAGAACAGGTTCCTCATCATTCAGTAGTCTTCCTCACTGACTCTCAAGCATGGCTAATTTTCTCCTACAGGTGCACATGGCAATGTCCAGAGACATTTTTGTTGTTAAAACAGGAACATCTAGTAGGTAGAGGCCAAGAATGCTGTTAAACACCCTATAATGCAATGACAACTCCCACTAAAAACAATTGTATGGACCAAAATATCAATAGAGCTGAGATTAATAAACTATGATCAAGCCTAAGTTTTAAATGGTAACTTGGACCCCAGGAGGGTAAGAGTGGAAGACTCCAGATTTCTTAGGCGTAGGCTCTGGAACTCACACATCACTTCTTCCACATTCTGTTGGTCAAAGCAAGTAACCAAGGCCAGCTCTGATTCATAGGGAGAGGCATTATTTCTCCTCCCCCATTTGTGCACAATCACCAATCTGCTTTTTATTTCTATAGATTTTTGGTGGTCATTTTTACAGGCAACCTACCAAAGCCAGGGAGATTACTGAATGAGAGGGATTCATGCGAGAGGTGAGAGTGTTTGGAGATCAGGCAAAAAAGTATCCTCATGAGAAAATGAAATAATGGCAGTTGAAATCTCTTTGCAAAGTGTTACATAAATATACTAGTTTCATAATCCACACTGTCCCCGGCCAGCAACTGCTGTCCCCAGCAGTTTTCCATTAAGCAGGCTTTCTTTCAATAGGCCTCTGCTCTGAGTCTGCCCAATCCCCCTGCCCTCTGTCGAGTTCATCAAAGCTTCTGCTGACTCCAGAAGAATCTAGAGAATGATCATTGCAGTGAAAGTCTGAAATCATCCCCAGGGCCTCTAATAAAATAAACATCTGCTTGTCATTCTCCCTCACCCCTCTGGGTTTTAGTGAGAAAACTGTTAAATGATGATAATGATAAACAATTTAAAAACCAGCCCTCCTTGCTTCTTAGGAGGGAGGTTTAATTTGAAGGCAGCTCATTATAATTTACAAGTAGTAGTTGTCTTGCCTCCTGTCGCTGGTCTGTGAACAACAGAAAGACGGGGACGGGGGTGGGGGGGGGGATGTCCTCAAGTTAACACATTTGAGAAATTAGAAGGCAAAGGATCCGCAAGTTGAAGAAGAATCTTATTGAACATGTAATCCAAACCTCTTATTTTATGAATGAGAGAACTGAGGCCCAGAGAGGAGATAGGATTTGACCAGAGTCACCCAGCAGCTGAAGGGTGGTAGAATGGGCATTGAAACTGATATCTCCCTGCTGGATCTGGCCTTAAGCCCCACCCAGGGAGATGAAAGGGTAGTCCTGTCTATCCCATGCAGCCTGGAGATTCAGACCACCACCAAAGTGACAATTGGTGTGTCCTGGTCTCTCCATAATCATTAGTGTGGGACAAAAGAGTCATAGAACCAAGAGGTGGGAACAGTTCCTCAAAGGGTGGGACAGCAGAGGGGGCTGGGGCAGGGAGATCATTGCTCCACATCAAGATTAAACGTCTTTTATTTGGTAGCATCTTGTGATTTTCACAGAGTCTGAGAGAAAGGATTTCCAAACGCCTCCAGCAACTCTGGATGTTTTTTTTTTGCCATTAAACCATGGGGTTTAAATCCAGTGGAATATTGACAGCTCTTTAAAAAGATTCCCTTGGGAGAATATGAAAATATGTTACTGGTAGATATGCCTTGACCATTATGAAAAGAGGGAAACCTACTTTCTCTTCTTCCCGCTTGCCTACTCTGTGGGCTCACACTGTCTGCAGAGCACCTTCAGCATGCAACTGCTCTGACTGTCGAATTCCTTAAATCCAGTGCTCACACTTCAGGGCACTAATCAATGCAGCTTCCTCTACCCTTCTTGCAAGGTCAGGCTGTGTTCTGACAAGTTAAGGACCTCAACTATTTTATTTATCAACTCTATCCCCAGTAATTAGCTTGGTAGCTGGATCCTAATACTTTGCAATTAATATGGATGTGGCTTAATTGTAGAGCACTTGCTCAAGGCCCTGGGTTTTGCTCAGTGGTACAGCATTTTGCTCAAGGTCCTCAAGGCATCACAAAATCAATCAGTCAGTCAACCAATCAATCAATCTTTGTTGAATGAATGAATAATTGAATCAAAGTGCCAGGATAATCTAGACCTATTCTTTCCATTCCAATTAAAGACATTATAGTCCAGAGATAGGCAATGACTTCCCAGGGTCACACAGCAGGCTTGTAAGAGCTCCTTCCTGATTATTCACTTTCTTAAAATGCCTTGGAAATACTGGGGATTGAAATGGATCCATTTATATTTTATGCATGTATAAATATGTCAAAATGAACCTCACTATTATGTATAACTATAACACACGAATAAAAACAAAATAAAATACATTAGCCCTGAGACCATGTAAGGAGGTATGAAGCTAAGAGATTGACCTGTTTTCCATGGTGTCTTAGTCTGTTTTTGCTGCTATAAAAGAATTCCTGAGATTAGGTAATTTATAAAGCATAGAAATTTATTTCTCACTCTTCTAGAGTCTCAAAAGTCCAAAATCAAGGTATCAGTGGGTTTGGTTTCCCAGATGAGGTTGCTCTCTGCTTCTAAGATGATGCCTTGGTTTTGCATCTTCTGGAGAGGCCGAATGCTGTGTTCTCATATGGCAGAATGTAGAAGGGCAAGATGGTTAAGCTCCATCCAGCCCTTTAATAAGGGCACCTAATCCCATTCATGGAGGTAGAGACTTCATGACTCAATCATCTTAAAGGTCCCACCTCTTAATACTGTCACATTGGCAGCACCAGAATTTTGGAGGGGACACAAACCTTCAATCATATCCTGTAGTCCCTCTCCTTAACAGGAGAATTCCTGTGAGGCAGGAATTCTAAACCCAGGTTCATGAAGGTGATCCCAGGATCTATGTACCCCTTGAATTGTGAGTAGATGTGTTGAGAAACACATTTCAGTGAGAGGCTGCAAGGCCTTTACCCAGTCCTCAAAGAAGCATCCCCCAAATGCCAATACCACTTATATTGGCACTCTGCTGAAGTTCTTCTTCCCTTCTAGCCTAAGAATCTCTGGTGACAGAAACAGCTTAGTTCAAGGTTTGAGACAGGTAGTGATGAGGGCAAATTGGTTAACACATGGGATCAGAGAGAAATACATTTTCAGCTTAATTTGCTTGGGGATATCAGGGAGAGCTTCCTGGAATAAGTGCCAATTAAGCTGGGTTGTAATGAACTGTAAGAGATTGAAGTTGATGTGGCGAGGGAAGTCCCAAATTCCCTTCTTGTAACCCTGATGTTTCCATCAACTCCCATGCTCCAAAAAAGGCTTGTTTAAATTGTTCAGTTTTGGAGTCATTTTCATCCAGAGACCAGTCTAGCTGTCGAGTTTCTTTTTCCTTCCCTCTTTAGAAGAAAAAAATGGACTGGTTTTATGATGCCATCTATTGCCAGTGGCCCTTTGTCCCCTTTATTGAATTATTCATCCTGTGAGATGAATTATTAATTTTCAATTTCATACAGCAAATGCCAGACAAACAGGTAGAAATTGAGTTGAGACTCTGGGCATGGAGCCACAGATCTCCCCAGGTCCCCTGAGGCACAGGTTACCAGGGCCAAGAAATTATGCAAGAATCCATAAGGGGTTCACCCTGGAATGCACTTGACTAAGAATGAAGTTGGCACAGAATTAGCATGTCCCTGAAGTGGCTAGACTCCCATTATCTTCTGGCTTGCAGGCTTCTGGCTTTCCTGAGCCATAGCTGTGACACTCCTGTCTGACTCTGGCAGCTGTAGCATTGCTGGCTGGCTCTGGCACAGGGCTGCTTTGCGCATCCAGAGTGGGCTCAAGCAGGATTCAGTGGAGTCGTTTGAGTTTAAATATGAGCTTTGTCTCCAAGTGACCCTGGCTTAGTCAAGCCGTGTCTCAACCTCAGTCCTAGTCACATTCTGGCATGTATCATTCTTTGTCACGAGTGACTGTTCTGTGCATTGTAGAATGCTGAATATCATTTCTGGCTTCTACATACCAGTAGCTTCTACCCACTACAGGCCCCTCATTTACTACCCCACATTTTTTTTTTTTTTTTTTGGTACCAGGGATTGAACTCACGGGCACTCGACCCCTGAGCCACATCTCCAGCCCTATTTTGTGTTTTATGTAGAGACAGGGTCTCACTGAGTTGCTTAGTGCCTCGCCATTGCTGAGGCTGGCTTTGAACTCGCGATTCTCCTGTCTCAGCCTCCCTAAGTGCTGGGATTACAAGCGTGAGCCACTGCGCCCGGCTACTACCCCACATTTTTGATTGCCAAAAATACCTCTACACATTATCAAGTATCCCCTTGGTCCCCTGGGCAAGACTGCTCCCACTTGAAGAAACGTTGGGTAAGTGCCTTCACTTTCTTGAGTCTTTTGTTTGTTTGTTTCCTCATCTGTTAACAGGGGATTAGTGTAATAGTTACCAGGGTGAGATGGCAATCAAGGGAGATTATAGATAAGTTGAGAGGATTCCGAGTGTCTCTATCTACCCTGCAGCTTTTTTTGTCACATGAACTAATATTCTCTTTCATGTTTAAGTTCAGGCCTTGGTTGAGATTGCATTCAGCTACAGAAAACAGAATGTCCACCTTAAATTGCTTTAAATCGTGGAAGGGGGTGATTGGTTCGCATAACTGGAGGTCCAGGAGTAGCAGGTTGAGTTTCAGGTTTGGCTGATCCAATGATTCATCCATGTTGTCCGGGACCAAATCTTTCTATGCCATCGATAGTGAGGGATTCCACTGGTTTACCTTGGGATCCTAGCATCCCTTGTAATAGCATTTGGCACTGTGGGCTTCCTTCCCTGCAGTGGCAGAAAGAACACATCTGTTCCAGCATTCTAAGAGAGACTCCTGAGAGTCACACTGGCTGGGCCACTTTGTTTACATGCCCACTCCAAAATTAGTGTCTACACTCAGCGAATGGCTGGGATTGATAGAGCATGCCTGTAAACCCAGCTATTCTGGAGGCTGAAGCAGGAGGATTGCAAGTTTGAGGCCAACCTGGTCGATTTAGTGAGACTAAAATAAAATAAAGGTCTGGGAATGTAGCTTAGTGGTAGAATGCCCATGGGTCAGTCCAACCTCCACTACTGCAAAACAAAAACAAAACAAAACAAAAACCTCAGTGGAATGGATATGTTGGTTGGTTTAAGCCCATCAGGTAGGTCCCAGGCCTGGAACTTGGGATGGGATTATAAATTTATGGGTATGTAGATAAACAAATGAAGATCTAAGAATTCATAGGATACAGTGACAAATTCTGAACCAATTATTGTAGCTGAAGGGGAAGAACAGACTATGCTAATTGGCTAAACCTGGGACTTCACCAACCCTTAGAATTGAGGTCATGGGGAGGCCAACCTCGCTCAACCACAGGGACTGGAAGTAGAGGTGTTTCCCCAATCCCCAAATAGAGATGCTGCTACCAGAGAAGGGGAAATGGATGCTGGGCAGACAGGAATAAAATGTGTCCAATGCATGGGGTGGGAAGGGCCATGGTGTGGCATGTTAGTACATCTATAGAGTAGGTCAGACACCTTTTCTGCACTACTTTGGTTCTTTTGGGTTCACTTTTTATTCTATCCAGCTGTAGGTGCTCTTGGGTACACCTTGGCAGCACCTTGCCTCTCTTTTTTTTTATTTTTTTTTTAGTTGTAATATCTTTATTTTATTTATTTATTTTTATGTGGTGCTGAGGATCGAACCCAGTGACTCACACATGCGAGGCAAGTGCTCTACCACTGAGCTACAGCCCCAGCCCACCTTGCCTCTCTTTTATTATGGCATGGGAGTGTGAAATACCTGCCAGGTTTAACACTGACCCACATGCAATTGAGAAGTAGGGGACTTTAATTAATGCCTCGTGAGGCAACTCTTGGCCAATGGGGATAGGAGCAGATGGATAAATACTTTGTCCTTTTTGTTGGTACTGAGGTTTTTAACCCAGGAGTGTATTACCATTGAGCCACATCCCAATTCTTCTTTTTTAAATATTTTTTTTAGTTTTCAACAGACCTTTATTTTATTTATTTAAATGTGGTGCTGAGAATCGAACCCAGTGCCTCACACATGCTAGGCAAGTGCTCTACCGCTGAGCCACAAACCCAGCCCTTCTTTTTGTTATTTATTTGATACCGGATCTCACTAAGTTGCTGAGAGTCTCGCTAAATTGCTGAAGCTGGCCTCAGCTTCCCAAGTCACTGGGATTATAGTTGTGCTCCACTATATCTAGCAAAATGCTTTGTCCTTTATTATTGGAGTGCATATTTCCAAGATATATTTTCTAAGCCATCTTAGACTGTCTCTAGGGCTTGCACCACTAGTTAAACCATATCAAAGCACCGTCCTTATCCTGGCTCTTGCTCCTTGCCTGTCCTTTACTTCCACTCCCTGGAGTCACTGTCTAAATAAACTATTCACATGGAATCCTTTGTCTCAGACTCTACTTTTGGGGGAATCTAAGATAAGTCAAAGATTATCTAGTCTGAGATTTAGATTTGTCTTTATACTTTTTAAATAACATGTGTAAAATAAAAGTAAGTTTTGGGAGGCTGGAAATGTAACTCAGTGATAGAGCACTTGCCTATTATGCATAAGGTCCTGGGTTTAATCCCTAGTACTGAAAACACCCTCCCACACATGCATATATATGTATAATAATAAATTTTGTGGCTTTACATTGGCTTCTTGCCTCTGATCAGGGACTATACTCAAAGGACACTGTAGTCAGAGGATGAAAGAAAAGATTCTGGAATCCTAGTGAGACCTAGGCCTTTCCTGGCAGGAGGCAGCAGCCTACCAGCTGCTTTGCCCAGGGTCTGCAGGCCAACAGTAGAAGTGTCCCAAGATGAACTGCTTCCCAGAGAGGCTGTCAGGGACTGACTGCAGGCATGAAGATTTTATCAGGATGTCGCCAACCAAACAAGGAAAGTCTGCCCTGCCTCCACACAGGCTCTTGTAATTCTGACCAATGTATGAGGAAACCAACATGTTCCTGATACCACTTGGACATCAAGTTTGCTTAGGGTGGCTTTCCAATGACAAGGCAAAAAGCAGCTTTCACATAGATAGTAAGAGGGGAATGGATCATAGGTTGTCACCTTGTCTCTAGTGGCTTTCCTCTCCCTGACTGGCTACAGATATATTACCATACATCTCTGCTTTCTGCTTTTCTGGGCTTCATTTCTTCTCCAGATGCCCACTGACAATCACTGATGCTCTTTGAATGAATGCCTCCTTTTCTCAACTCTCTGGCCCCTGCCCAAATACCTACTGGGCCTTTCTCCTGGTGGGGCCCTTGGTTACCTGTCCTGAACTCAAATCTTTTTTTTTTTTTTTTTAATTTTTTTAGTTGTAGATGGACACAAATATCTTTATTTATTTTTATGTGGTGCTGAGGATCGAACCCATGTGGCAGGCAAGCGCTATACCACTGAGCCACAACCCTAGCCCCTGAACTCAAATCTTGCTTGCTCCTTGCTGATGGCCAAAGAGGCTAAAAGTCCAAATGCTGGGCTGGGATTGTAGCTCAGTGGTAGAGCACTTGCCTCGCTTGCGTGAGGCCCTGGGTTCGATCCTCAGCACCACATACAAGGCAATAAAATAAAGACATTGTGTCCATCTACAATTAAAAAATATTAAAAAAAAAAAAAGTCCAAATGCTTCTTGCCTTTTTTTTTCTTTTTTCAGTTGTCGATGAGCCTTTATTTTATTTTATTTTTTGGTAGTAGAGATTGAACTCAGGGACACTAGACCACTGAGCCACATCCCCAGACCTATTTTGTATTTTATGTAGAGACAGGGTCTCATTGTGTTGAGCCTTTATTTTATTTTTTTAAATTTATATGTGGTGCTGAGAATTGAACTCAGTGCCTCACACAGGCAAGCAAGTGTTCTACCACTGAGCCACACCCCCAGCCCCTGCTTCTTGCCTTTGACAATCCTCTAGTTCCCTAACAGAAAACAACAACAGTGCTTTCAAGTCCCAGTTCAGTTTCACTTCCTCTAGGAAGTCTTCTTTACCTTTCCAAATTGAGTAAGTTTCTTCCTGTAAGTCCACAAGTTGCCTAAAATAAACCTTACCATATTACCCTGTATCCATCTGTTTATGTGTTTGTTTCCTGTAGCAAGTGATAAATTCCTAGACATTCAAGTACCATTTTTAGTTCACCCATTGACTCTCATGGCCAAGCCTTATGCTTAGCATAAGAAAAATGCTCTGTAAGTATTTGCCGAATAAGTATTAGGAGGCTTCAAAGTATCTAAGAATTCAAATAGAGGGTACATTCAGAGGAAATTAAATATCTGGTTTTATATGATATATAAAAGTGGAAATTAATTCATATGTTGGTATGGCATATTATCAAGTTATGTTAATATATCAAATATGTATTGGCAGGGCTGGGACTCTAGCTCAGTGGTAGAGTGCTTGCCTAGCGTGTATAAAGCTCTGGATTCACTCTCTAGTACTGCAAAAATTTTTAATTAAAAATCTATATTTGTGGACTGGGGTTGTGGCTCAGTGGTTGAGCATTTGCCTAGCATGTGTGAGGCACTGGTTCTATTCTTAGCACCACATATAAATAACTAAAATAAAGGTCTATTGACAACTAAAAAAAAATTTTTTTAAATCTATATTTGCAGGGCTGGGGTTGTAGCTCAGTGGTAGTGCACTTACCTAGCATGTGTGAGGCATTGGGTTCTAAAAATGAATTTTAAAAAATGAAGTTATTATGCACATCTACAACTAAAATTTTTTAAAAATATGTTAAAAAATAAAGGTATTGTATCCATCTATAACTAAAAATATTTTAAATATCTATATTTGCATATAAAATATCTTAAAACTAACAAAACCACAGGTTTAAAACAGAAAGAAAAGAAATATGCTGCAATCTAACAACACAAGCACTGGGTTTTTTATCCTTGAGCTCTTGCCTCTAGAAAATGTTTTCCCAAGTAGCAGAGCATGTTCTTCCTACCCTTTCACTTAACATTACAACATCCACATATTTCATGTTGGAATAATGACATTTGGAGCTAAAAGGAACTTTAGAAATAGTCCCATCTATGTTCTTTATTTTTGGAGATAAGTAAACTGAGGCATCAAGTCTTCCAATGGAATGACAACTCTAGTTTTTTACTTTCTGACCTGTGATGTCACCTTTCTGCTCCAGAGCCTTTGAGATTTCTTAGATACTACCTCCGCTTTTCATTCTGAACAGGAAAACACTTTGAAATGAAGATTTGGAAACACAGGTGGATCACAGTCGGACTTGCATTCAATCATTTGTTAAAGTTTAATGACACATAAAATGTTATACCCCCATGGCACTCTCATGCAGCTAGTGGTGTACAGCCACTTTGGAAAAACCTATTGGGAGTTTTTCTCAAAGCTGAATTCTTCCAAAGACCGGCAATTACTCTCCTGCATATTATCCCATCAGAAATGAGTACTTTGGTCCAATAAGCAACATGTACAAGAATGTTCAGTTTCCTTACTTAGAGTGCCAAAAAATTGGTACAACCTCTACATCTTTCCTCAGTATGACAGATAAATAATTATGGTTTTTTAATAAAATACTAAACAACACTGAAAAACAATGACCTTCTACTACATGTCAAATCATGAGTGAGTCTCATGAACACAATATTGAATGAAAGAAGCCAGATACCAAAATGAATATAAAAGGAATATATTGTATGGCTAGGGATATAGCTCAGTGATAGAGCACTTGCCTGCACACAAAGCCCTGGGTTTGATGCCTAGCACTAAAAAAATATCAGTGATAGAGCATTTGCCTAGTATGCATAAGGCTCTGGGTTCAACCCCCAGTCTGTCAAAAAAAAAAAAAAAAATAGAGCTGGGGATATAGTACAGTTGCAGGGACTTGCCTGGCATGACCAGGGCCCTGGGTTCCATTCCCAGTACTACAAAACAAAAGACAAACCCGAACCAACTCATATACCCACGTAAAAAAATGAAGACTAATTATTAACATTCTATATCTTGGTATGGGTGTTGGTTACATGGATGCTCACATACCTAAAATTGATTTAGGCTATGTTACTCAGTTTTCTGTTACTGTAATGAAACACCCACAGTTAATTAACTTACAAAGAGAAGAGGTTTATTTTGGCTCATAGTTTTAGAGGTTTCAGTCCATGATCAATTGACCCCATTGCTTTGGACCTCTGATGAAGAAGCATGTTATGACCAGAGCATACAGCAGAGTAAAATTGCTCACCTCATCCTCACAAAGCAAAGGAGCAAAACAGGAAAGGGTTGGAGCCCATAATCCCTTTCGAGGGCATATCCTCTGTGATTTAAGGATCTCCTGCTAGGTCCCACTGGGGATTAAACCTAGGAATGTTCTACCACTGGGGTATATCCCCAACCTTTTTTATTTTTACTCCTTAAATTGCCCAGGCTGGCCTAGAACTTGTGAGCCTACTGCCTCAGCCTTCAGAGTGCTGGGATTACAAGTGTGTGCCACCACATGTGGCTAGGCCCCACTTCCTAAAGGTGCCACCACCTCCTGATAGTGCCCTGGGAACCAAACCTTTAATATATAGGATTATGAAGGACATTCAACACCCAAACTATAGCAGGTTATATAATTAAAATTTCTGCACTTTATGTGTAAAAATGAAAATTTAAACATATTATGCTTTATAAACTGGTACAATCTGAGTAAATTCTTATAGTCTTATTAATTGTATCAATTAATTTCCTGGTTTTTTTTTTTTTTTGTACCAGAGATTGAACTCAGGGATACTCGACTACTGAGTCACATCCTCAGCCCTATTTGGTGTTTTTTATTTAGAGACAGGGTCTCACTGAGTTGCTTAGTGCCTCACCGTTGCTGAGGGTGGCTTTGAACTCATGATTCTCCTGTCTCAGCCTCCCAAAGTGCTGGGATAACAGGCGTGCGCCACTGCGCCTGGCCTAAATTCCTGTTTTTGATAATGTACTAAGTTATGTGAGATTTTACCATTGGGGAAATTGGGTGTTGGGCACACAGAACCTCTCTGCAGTATTTTTGCAACTTCTTATGATTCTATCAATTTATTTATTATTTATTTTGCAGAACTGGAGATTGAATCCAGGGGCAGTCTACCACTAGCTACTTCTCCAGCCCTTTTCATTTTTTTTGAGACAGGGTCTTACTAAATTGCCCAGGCTGGCCTTGAACCATCTTCCTGCCTCAGCCTCCGGAGTCATTGGGACTTATAAGTATGTGCCACTGTACCCAGCTATAATTATTTTGAACTACAAAGTTAAGGGGAAAAACATGTATCCTTCCTATTTTTCATTTAAAAATCATACAGTTTAAACATACTGCCCTTTCAATTATATTCCTCCCGTCTTCAACCAAATTTATGAATCAAATACATTTTTTAAAAAAAATTTTTTTTTAGTTGTTGATGGACCTTTATTCATTCATTTATTTATATGTGGTGCTGAGGATCGAACCCAGTGCCTCACACATGCAAGGCAAGCACTCTACCACTGAGCCACAATCCCAGCCCATCAAATACATTTATAGTATTTGCTAAGTAGTTTCAGGCCCTTCATCCAACCACATGTTCGTGGTTTTCTTGTGTCCTCCCTGTATGTCCATCTCCCTGCCTTACTTTTCTTATATCATTGAGTTTGACCTCTTCCCTCTTTTCTGATCCCTCTAATCACTCCATTCAGTGAATACTTATTATGAGGGGGCGTTTCCACTTTGCTTCCCATAGACCTTCCCACACCTTGGTGAACCCAAGAGCCAATAAATCTAGAATTCTTAATTTCACTCTCCTCCCTGTTCCAACTCCTGGTGACCTAATGGTCAGGCCTCTAATTCGTAAGTCTGGGTTTACCTGTTTGGAAAATGGGCTGAATAATAGATGCCTCCTCCCTCACCAGGGTGTTGAACTTTAATTACTGTTTGCAAAGTTGCATAAGACGTGGAGATGAAAGGCAGTTTTTAAAGTCCATGTTATTGGCATTAGTAATAAAAATGAGGAATTTGTTTGAGAGTTTGCAAGGTTGTCATAACTGGGAAAGGGAAAAAAAGGTTGATTTTATGTGGAAAAACCTTGCCCAAAAAGTAGCCACAGATCCTGGTTGGTATAAATAGCAAGAACATGTTGTACCTCAAAGTACTTAGCAAATTTCACATTCTTCCATGCCCCTGAAAAGATAGAACCCACATTCCCAAAATTGAAAACAAGGAGTTACCTAGGGTTATAAAGTAGGAAATTCAGGGGCCAATATTTGGCTAAGACCATTTCTCAGGTCTCTTCAGTTTACAAGAAAAATGCTGCTAAAGTACAAGATTTTTCATTTTTACTCTCAATACTTTGTCTTTTCTTTTTGCATTCTGGTCGCATTTCTATCAACATCATAGCTAACAAGAACTTTTAGAAACCTGTCACTTTTTGGAGCACTTTATAAAAGAAGTTAGGATAAAATAAAAGGTTAAAACTCAGCCCAAGCCCTCAAAGCATTTACCATCAAACCAGAAGATAAATAAGAGTGAGTGGCCTATATTTAGAATTTACTTCATGGTGCCCTGTTATTAATAATAACTGTCCCCTTTGGTGTGTCCAAAGCCCTTTGAAATGCATTACTTCATTTGATCCACTGACAATGCTGGAATTTCGAGTTCTGATTTAAGGGTGAGGAAACTGAAGCTTAGAAAGAAGTGACTTCTTTTTTTTTTTTCTTTTTCTTTTTCAGTACTGGTGTTTGAACCCAGAGATACTTTACCACTGAGCTACATCCCTAGTCCTTGTTATTTTTTATTTTGAGACAGGGTCTCCCTGAGTTGCCCGCGCCAGCCTTGAACTTATGATCCCCCTGCTTTAGCCTCCCAAGTAGCTGGGATTACAGGTGCAGCTAGTTCAAGATGTGCATTTTTTAAGGCCACACAGCCGGCAAGTGATGGTGTTAGGACTTGAAGTTAATCTTGGGAATTGGAATGGTCTAGGGGAATCTAGAGGAATTACACAGAATGAGAGCCCTGGCCTTTTGTCTCAGACACAGTGCTAATCTAGGCCAAAATCCAATGCCACACAGCATCTTGTCAGAGAAGAGAATGTAATGTAGAGATTATGGGTAGGGGACTTGGACTCAGAGGCTCTGGTTTTGTTCTTGACCCTTAATCACTGTGTGGATTAGAGCCTTTGACTTGAGTTTGCTGAACTTTAGTTTCCTCATCTGTTAAATGGAAATGTAATTACAGTGCTTCCTTCCTTCCTAGGTTCTGTTAAGAGAGGTAATGTATGGATAGCAGTTAGTCCAATGCTTGACAGACACAGACTTTGCTTAAAGTTATCAGGTGAGATTTTAATAGACAAACAAATGACAAACACACCTTCAGTCATGAAGTGAACCATCCTGGGTCAAGAACTCAAAGGAATTAAAAAAATCAAGCAAAAACAACAAAACTTTTTTTGAGATATCTATACATTTACATGCAGTTGTAAGAAATCACACAGATCTATGCCCTTTGCCCATTTTCTGCCAGTGGCACTATCTACATAACTATAGTAAAACATCAGGAAATTGACATTGATACATTCCACCCACCTTATTTGGGTTTCACCAGTTTTTTTTGTTTTCTTTTGTTTTGTTTTGGTACATGGGATTGAACCCAGGGGCACTTTACTACTGAGCCATATCCCCAGTCCTTTTTTATTTTTTATTTAGACACAAGATCTTGCTGAATTGCTTAGGGACTTGCTAAATTGCTGAGGCTGGCCTCAAAATTGCAATCCCCATATCTTGGCTTCCTGAGCCTAACTGTGTGCCACCACATCAGGCTTCAATTTCACTAGTTTTACATACATTCATTTATGTGTGTGTGTGTGTGTGTGTGTTTGTGTGTTTCTATGCAGTTTTAGCACATGTGTGGAACTGGCCACCACCAAAGTCAAGATATAGAACAGTTCTCTTGCAAGGATGCCTTGTGTATAACCCTTCTCCTTTTCTCACAGCCCAATTCCTGTTACCCACTGATCTATTCTACATCTGTACAACTTTGTCATTTCAAGAGTGTTATGTAGGAGCTGGGAAAGTAGCTCAATGGAAGAGTGCTTGCTTACCTAACATGCACAAGGCTCTGTGTTTAATCCCCAGAACCACGGTCCCCCTCAAACAAAAATTTATGTAAATAGAATCATATAGTATGTGTAGCCTTTTTTTTTTTTGTACCAGGGATTGAACTCAGGGCTATCTGATCACTGAGCCATACCCCCAGCCCCTGTTTGTATTTTATTTAGAGACAGCATCTCATTGAGTTGCTTAGTGCCTTGCCGTTGCTGAGGTTGGCTTTGAATTCACGATTCTCCTGACTCAGCCTCTCAAAGTGTTGGGATTACAGGCGTGCACCACCGTGCCTGGCCCAGCCCTTTTTAATATTTTACTTATCCCAGCCCTTTTTTTAAAAATATTTTTTTAGTTGTAGATGGACACAATGTCTTTATTTTATTGCTTTGTATGTGGTGCTGAGGATCGAACCCAGGGCCTCACGCATGCGAGGCAAGCGCTCTACCACTGAGCTACAACCCCAGCCCTATCCCAGCCCTTTTTAATGTTTTATTTAGAGACATGGTCTTGCCGAGTTACTGGGGGCCTGGCTAAATTGCTGAGGCTGGTTTTGAACCTGCCATCTTCCTGCCTCAGCCTGTCAAGCCTCTGGGATTACAGGCGTGCAGCCACCACAACCAGCTGAGAATGGCTTTTTTACTCAGCATAATTTCCATAAGATCCAACAAAGATCTGCAGCTATTGTTCAAGGCATCCATAGTTCCTTCCCCCTTAATACTGAGTGGTACTCTGTGGAATGAATGTACTCATTTATATTTACCAGTTGAGGGACATCAAGGTTGATTTCAGTTTGGGACTATTATGAATAAAACTGCTATGAGCAATATGTACAAGGTTTTGTGTGAACATTGTATTTCATTTCTCTGGGATAAATGCCCAAGACTAAAATGGCTAGATATTGGTAAGTATTTAGTTTTGTAAGAAATGACAATATTTTTCCCCAGAGTGATTTTTTAAAAATTTTTTATTAGTTGTAGCTGGACACAATATCTTTATTTTATTTATTTATTTTTATGTGGGGCTGAGGATCGAACTCAGTGCTTCACATGTGCTAGGCAAGCGCTCTACGACTGAGCTATTATCCCAGTGCCCCCAGAGTGATCTTGCCATTTTTCATTCCCACCAACATATGAATTATCCAGTTCCTCTGCAACCTCACCAGCATTTAGTGCTATCATTATTTTTATTTTAGCCATTCTGATGGCTTAATTTTAAATTTTAAGATATTTTTATTAGTACATCACAGTTATATATAATAATGGGGTTCATTTTGACAAATTCACAAATTCATATAATTTGCTCCACTTCAGTCTCCAATACTTCTTTCCTTCCCCTCCTCCCTCTCGCTGGTCATTCTGATAGGTGTGTAGTTGTGTCTCACTGTAGTTTCAATTTGCGTTTCCGTAATGACTAATGAGGCTGAACATCTTTTCACGTGTATATTTTCTTCTGTGAAATGTTTTGTTCATGTTTTTTGCCCATGTTCTAATTTAATTGTTTCGTTTTTTAAAAATAAATTTTTAGATGTTGATGAACCTTTTAAAATTCATTTATTTATATGTGGTGCTGAGAATTGAACCCCGTGCCTCACACATGATAGGCAAGCGCTCTCTCACTGAGCCACAACCGTAGCCTGAATTGTTTGGTTTTCGCTGTTGAGTTTTTAGCTTTGTTGGATATGCAGTTTACAAATATCTTCTCCAGGTCTGTAGCTTGCTATTTCATCTTTGCAGAGTCTTCCACAGAGTATATGGTTTTAATTTTGATGTGGTTCAATATATTATTTTTTCTTTTTTTGAGTTGTAATTTTAGTGTCAAATATAAAAACTTTTGTTTTCTTAATTTTGTTTTCTTAATTTTTTCCCCTAAAAGTTTTATGCTTTACATTTAAGTCCCAGATCCATTTTGAGTTAATTTTTGTATATGTTCTAGATTGTTTTCTCCCCCACTGTGGATGTCCAGTTGCTCTGATATCTTCTTATTTTTTGGTATTGAGGATTGAACCAGGGCACTTAATTGCTGAACCACACCCCTATCCTTTTTTTGTTTTGAGAGATAGTTTCACTAAGTTGCCTCAGGCCTCACTAAGCTGCTGAGGCTGGCCTCAAACTTGCAATCCTCCTCCTTCAGAGGCTTCTGAGTCTCTGAGATATAGGAGTGTGTCATGCTGCCTGGCCACATTTAATTATTTATGTATTTGGACTTATTCCCACCACTTTTTTAATGTTTTCTATTTATTATGCTTCTTGTGTTTTCCCTTCTTTTTTCGGGGGAGGGGAGTGGGGGAGTGCCGGGATTGAACTCAGGGGCACTCAACCACTGGGCCACATCCAGTCTTATTTTGTGGGGTTTTTTTTTTTTTTTTTTTTTTTTTTTTTTTTTTT
>PVHX01003447.1:64442-78643 GCA_004024805.1 Geosciurus inauris | reverse complement strand
TTATTTGGAGACAGGGTCCCACTGAGTTGCTTAGTGCCTCGCTGTTGCTGAGGCTGGCTTTGAACTCGTGATTCTCCTGTCTCAGCCTCCTGAGCTGCTGGGATTACAGGCATGCGTGACCTCGCCCTGCTGTGTTTCCCTTTTTCTAGAATAATTTTTATTGTTCTTTCTGTCTTTTGCTCTTTCATTTTTCCTCTCTCTTTCTCTCTCCTGAGTTGCTGGGATTATAGGCATACCACTGCACCTGGCTCTCTGACATCATTTTTGAAAAAAGCTTATTTTTTTCCCTTTATTGAATTGCTTTTGCACCCGTCAAAAAGCAATTGGCCATATTTATGTGAGTCTATTTCTGAGCAGCCAAGAACCCAAAGGAATTTTGCCTCAAATATTGAACTCGGGTAAACAAAACAAATCGATCCATACAAAGGCTGAATAAAGACTAACATGTTAAACATTTATCAAACAACCTAATGCTCTATGTAATTAAGGATGAAACTGGAAGAAATTGGCTGTGAGTGCCCTGGTCATTCAAACATAGGCTCAGGGAAGTGGTTCAAGTTGGTAAAGTATATTGAAACAGACCCTGACTTGGGGGCCAGAAACACCTGCAGTTGGACTGTGATTCCATCATTTATAACCTGAGTGACACTGGAGGTACACAAGTTAACTGGTCTTTGGAGCATCCTTTCTCCATGGTTCAGTGGAGGTCACATTTCTTGCCTCATAGAATTAGTTTAAGGACCAATGGGGTGAGGGCCTGCAAAGTGGTTGGCACTAAGCTTAGTCTGTGGTAGCTACAGGTTCAAGGAATGGTTTGGAGGTTTTTTTTGTTTTGTTTTGTTTTCGTACCGGGGATTGAACTCAGGGACACTCGACCACTGAGCCACACCCCCAGCCCTATTTTGTGTGTTTTTTTTAAGATTTATTCTTTTTTTTTAATCTTAGTTGTCAATGGACCTTTATTTTATTTATTTATATGCGGTGCTGAGATTCGAACCCAGTGCTTCACACATGCTAGGCAAGCACTCTACCAGTGAGCCACAACTCCGGCGCCCTATTTTGTGTTTTATGTTGAGACAGGGTCTCACTGAGTTGCTTAGCACCTTGCTGTTGCTGAGGCTGGCTTTGAACTCGAGATTCTCCTGTCTCAGCCTCCCAAAGTGCTGGGATTACAAGCGTGCCCACCGCACCCGGCTGGTTTGGAGGTTTTATTCCATATTCTCAGCCTCCTCCCAAGCATCCAAATCAAAGATCTACTTAAGTAAAAAGTGATGTGTGCAGGGTGTATTGGCACATGCCTGTAATCCCAGCTGGTTGAAACCTGAGGCAGGAAAATTGGAAGTTGAGACCAACCTGGGCAACTGAGTGAGACCTTGTCTCAAAATGAAAAATAAAAAGTGGGCTGGGGATGTAGCTCAGTGGTAGAGGTTTTGCCTAGTATTCATGAGGCCCTGAGTTCAGTCTCAGTTATTGAAAAAGAAAAAATAAATAAAATAAAAATCAGTGTGCTATGCAAATGCAGCTTCAGAATAAGTTACCTATTTTTTAAATTTTTACTTTAAAAATTTTTTTTGGTAATAGGGATTGAACCCAGGGGTGCTTTACCACCAAGCTACATTCCCAGCCCCCCTTTTAAATTTTGAGCAGGTTCTCACAGAATAGTTTAGGGCCTAAATTGCTGAGG
Source organism: Geosciurus inauris (assembly GCA_004024805.1). Classification (NCBI taxonomy): domain Eukaryota; kingdom Metazoa; phylum Chordata; class Mammalia; order Rodentia; family Sciuridae; genus Geosciurus; species Geosciurus inauris. The sequence goes on along the minus strand of PVHX01003447.1, from coordinate 76,959 downwards.
CTGGTCTCCATCTTGAGATCCTCTTGCCTCAGCCTCCCAAGTTCCTGAGATTACAGACATGCATCACCACACCCAGCTAACAATTAACCTTGAGTCCCTTCTTCCAATCAAGGTACCATGTTTTTGGTTTTTTTCGGTGCTGAGGATCTAAACCAGGACCTTGTGCATGCTAAGCAGGTGGTCTACCACTGAAACACACTATCAGTCCCCAACCTACTGCTTTTAAATCCTTGTTCATAGAAATAATGGAGATGCTATAGTATACACTATAGGTTTGGCATTTTTTTTTTTTTTTTTTTTTGGTACTGGGGATTGAACTCAGGGGCACTCGACCACTGGGCCACATCCCCAGCCCTATTTTGTGTTTTATGTAGAGACAGGGTCTCACTGAGTTGCTTAGCACCTCGCCTTTGCTGAGGTTGGCTTTGAAGTCGCGATTCTCCTGTCTCAGCCTCCCAAAGTGCTAGGATTACAAGCGTGAGCCACCACGCCCGGCTTGGCATCTTTTTTTGAAAGCATCAAAGTCTGGTGGATTTCTCCTTAGGACTGCTACTTAAGGGTCCTCATTCCAAACTCCTCTGGCCCTTAGAGTCACCCTGCAAATAAGGAGAATCATTTTCATTCTCCAGATATCATCTTTTCCCTAGAAAACAACTTGGTGCCTACCTTCTAAGATGGCTTAGGAGGACAAAAAATAACAAAATGCAGAATTTCCTCACACCTTACATGGATGTATGAGCACGGTTGAGCATGAGTCAGCAGTCTATGGCTCAGGCCAAAATCTTTTGCCCTTCCTTCCCTCTAGCCTGTTTTCTTGGCCTGAGGCCCAACAATGGTTTTTACATTTTGAAGAGAGGAAAGGTAGGAAGGAAGAAAAGAAGGAAGAAAGGCTAATGTGGTTTGCAAAGACTAAAACATGTATTATCTTATCCTTTACAGAAAAAGTTTGCTTTCCCCTGTAAAGGAAAAAATCAAGGCTCAAAAAGGGGTGGATGTTATTTACCTGAGGTCACAACAAGGCAATGGTCAAGCTATATATACATCCATTCATCTATCTAAAATATATAGACTGGTCTCCCTTTATATATAAGGATATAAATGCTTTTAGGATCATGAGATAATTAGCACAGTGTTTCCTGAAGTAGGTTGCAAATGCCAGAAGTTGCCCAATAGCAATGTGTCCTTGGCTCAAATGAGTTCTGGAAACTGCAAATTCTATAACCTCCTCTTAAACATCCCGTTATGTACATCTGTACCTCAAGGCTCTGAGAAATTTTGCAGCAATTTAAAAAACCTGGTGACTTTGTTAAACTCAACATGTCTCAAATTTATTCAATTGTGAAGTTCTTTTTTCATTCTGTTTATTTTGAGGCTAGCTATGTAATATCATGCCTTAGAAACATTTGGGAAATTCAGAAGTCACAGGCTAATCACTTGGGTTTGAAAACTGGCCCAGCCACTTCTTTGCAAAGGACACAGAGCAAATCACTGGCCTCTCTTAGCCTCACTGGTGGAAAATAGAGATAAATTTCCAGATATAGTGCTGATCACCTAGTTCCTGGCTTTAGAGCCACATTTCCTGCAGGGGTATTCATTGGCAATTCTCCTTGCCATGGACAAAGGATAGAAAATGACTTTTATTTTTTTTCTCTAGTTGGACATAATTCTGTAATTTCCTGGAAAGAACAAGGCCTCCACAACACACTGGCTGCCCTTTTATGCTATATATGCCCTGATAAGGGAAGACAGAGTGTCACTTTCTAGAAGACTTGAATTTAAAAAGTCAGGAATGTGAGATCCAGGGAGACTGAGGGAGTAAGTCCAATAAAAGGATCCATCAACATCCAGAGACTTGTTGGGACAGGGTTATTTCCTAGAGGTGCTGATAAAGGAATTTGTAATATGAAAAGAATGTAACCTTATGGTATCTTGCACTCTATGATTAATGTAGCATTAAATCATAGAATTTCAATAAGATTCTCCTTTTAGAATGCCTCACAATAACACCCGTTTCAGTTGGTTGGTTTAGTGAATAGGCCAGCTCTCGTGCTTCTTGGTCATTGCATGTACTGTGCCCTCTACCTGAGTCACTTTTCCCTTGACTTTTGCCCAAAGAATTCTACCAGTCTCTTCATCAATGTGACCTGGACCTCCAGAAGTCTGGAGTAGGTTCCTCTATATTACTGGGGCCATAAATCCTCTATCTTCCCCATCTGAACCCTTACCTGGGCTTCTGTTGACTTTGTCTTGCCAACAAGGCTATGTCTTAGGAGGGAAGGGACTAGTTTTGTCTTGTTCACTGTTGCATGGGCAGAGTTTATCCCAGTGCTCAATCAAGGGAGAGCTCAACAGATATTTGCAACAAGCAGAGATTGACTGAATGTTGGGAGTAAAAGCTCAGTAAAACAGCTTTACTTTGTCTACCATGCATCAGACCATGGGTGTCATCCCCAACACTGCAGAAAGAAAAAAAAAAATAATTGAAGGAGTGCATGTATCTCTTTTTTTTTTTTTTAAATATTTTTTTTTTTTTAGTTGTAGATGGACACAATGTCTTTATTTTATTGGTTTGTATGTGGTGCTGAGGATCGAACCCAGGGCCTCACGCATGCGAGGCAAGCGCTCTACCGCTGAGCCACAATCCCAGCCCAGGAGTGCATGTATCTCTTTTGATTCTTTGGTTCCCAGAAACACTAGGGAAACCAAGGTAGCTTAGCAGACTTCATAATGGTGTAGCAGGGCTGAAATTGGAATCAAGATGCTCTGATATGGGCTGGGATTATGGCTCAGTGGTAGAGTGCTTGCCTTGCATGTGTGAGGCACTGGGTTTGATCCTCAGCACCACATTAAAGATAAATAAATAAGGATATTGTGTCCATCTACAACCAAAAATAAAAAAATTTTTAAAAAAAGATGCTCTCATATTAGGTGTTAGGCTCTTTCATATCTTTCAACCATTTCTTAAATAACTTAATCCCTACCCCCACCCCCAGCATAGCTCCCTTGGCCTTATTCTATTCTTTTTTGTCATCACTGCAAAAGGTTAAGACTGTTTCAGAAACTTATTTTATAACAAATGGGATATTGGAGTAAAGGAAAATTTGTCTAGCTCTCAAGGGTAGGAGAAATACATGTGCCCTTGGACCTTAGATTTAAATGAGCCAGCAAATCCCTGCTAATTCTCTTCCCTTGCTGGGTCCCGTCTGCTTCATATTCAGCAAAGGAGAAAGTCAGCCTGTGTCACCCATGATTTATGCCCTGCTGTTTGCTTTCTTCCCCTAGAACATTAAACACCCTGAGCAGAGGGGGAAGAAGAGGTAATCTCAGGGTGCCTGGCTGCCAGACTAGTGTCTGGGAGCCAGGCAGGGGGGTGGGGGTGAGGGCAGGAGCTCTCTGCTCTATTGGGAAATGGGAGGAGGTTGAAAGTTAAAAAAAAAAATAACAAAAAAAAAAAAAAAAAAAAAGCCATAGGGTTTCCACATAAAAGGAACAAGGGAATCTCTGTTTGCCTCAACCTCTGCAAAAACAATTGGCCTCTGAGCCAAGAAACCTGGGTGCTTGATTTACTTATTTACTAAGTGCTTGCCTTTGGGAAGACTTCTCTCTCTGGGGCTTAGTTTCCCTGGCTGTCAAGAAGGTCTTGATGGCTTGCTTCTGCCTCATGGATGTGGGACTAATTGCCCTTGCATGGAGAGACTAAGCGCATTGTAGTGGTTTGCTGTGTGAATTATAATCCCCTGGCAGGGAGGGTTCGAAATCCAGCTCCACCTCTCACTTGCAGTGTGGCCTTGAGCAAGTTCCTTACCTCTCTGAAATTCATCTGTACCACTGGGTTAACAGCCAGGACCTTCCTCATTGGGAAGGTCTTTGCAATGGTACTGGCACTGAACCAGCACTCAAGAGTCAGCTATTATTGGGGTGGTTGTTCTTAGATAGTCCCTACCCCTGGGCTTGGTGTACCTCTACCTGAATTCCCGCTTGGAGCCTACTCAGTGAGGGAAGGGTGTCCTAGCAAGCACTTGGAAGTTCTGGGCAGAAGGGAAAAGGAGCTATTTTCAGTGGGTTCTGATTCTATTTGTAGCTGGTGAGTTGGCCCAAGCTGCAGGGAGGCTTTGGGCAGAGCAAGCAGGGTGTTGAGAGGGGTGTGTTGTCCTACATTGGGGAAAGGAGGAAAAGGACAGGGAGAAGTCAGGGAGGACAAATGGAAAGGAAGAGAAAGAGGAAAGTGCTACCCTCAGCCCCCCTCCCTTCTGACCTCTTCTAGCCAATTTCATTTCCTCTGCCTTTCCTTGGAGAATTTAGAGGAGGCACCTGATCTTTTTTTTTTTTTTTTGGTACCAGGGATTGAACTCAGGGGCACTCAACCACTGAGCCACATCTCCAGCCCTATTTTGTGTTTTAAGTAGAGACAGGGTCTCACTGAGTTGCTTAGCGCCTCACTGTTGCTGAGGCTGGCTTTGAACTCTCAATTCTTCTGTCTCAGCCTCCCTAAGTGCTGGGATTACAAGCATGAGCCACCGGACTGGCTGGCACCTGATCTTTTTAAAGGTAGATTTAATTAGTAACTTGCAGCAGCCCATTAAGCCTGCTAATCCAGTGTTCCCATCCTCAGACCATTGATTTTCACAGGCTAAAGTGAGAATTGTATTCCCAAGGGAATTGCAGAGTATTTAAAGCCTGTAGTGGTTAAACCACCAAACACCTAAGTCTTTTCTCAAAGAGGAAGCACTCTCATTTCCCCACTGGATCCTGGGGGCAGAACCTGCCACTTTCTCCAACTCAACAGTGTGACTAAACAAGTTGTTTAGTCTCTATGGGTCTCAGTTTCCTCATTTATGAAATAGGATGGGGTGCCAAGGAGAAATATTTGGAGCTCCTGAGTCCTTTCTAGCTGTAATTCTGTCATTCTGTGATGAAATCATCTCACAAGGTAAGGCTGATCCTTTAATCAGAGGATGGTTGGTAGAACTGGGAGGCTGTGGAGAGAGGATGACATATTTGTCTTTTCTGGGTGGAAAAACTGAAGCCCTAGGGGTGAGGTCAGATCAGGCAGTAAGTCAGAAGCTCAGCTGGGTCCGTAAGTGACCCAGGTCTCCTACCTCCCATTGGAGCAGATTTTTCCTGTTACTGGACTGTCAGTTACCTTTCCCTGGGAGGACCATGGCGATCACATCTAGTAGTGTCACTGTACATACATTAACCCATTTCATTCCCACAATTATCTCTTCCAGATGAAAGCTACCTTACCCCTTTAGGAATGGTGGCAGGTCTAATTTAAAAGCTCAATTGCTGTTTGAGTGTTTCCCAAAGTCCAGTCATTTGGGTACCAGCCTAATGAATTTTGGACATAATCTGCTTTATACTAGCATTTACTTCATATTTTTATTTAAATAAATTCATTTTTTAAGCTATGCTTTTTTTTTTTTTTTTGTGGTCCTAAGGATTGAACCCAGGGCCTTGTGCATGCGAGGCAAGCACTCTACCAACTGAGCTATATCCCCAGCCAAATAAATTCATTTTTTATATAAATAACTTCAGCCTTGTCCTCAGCAGAGATATCTGTGATATTAAGTTTGATGTTATATTTTTCTAAATATATGTTAAATATAACTATTTAAATTTAAAAATCCCTAAACTGATTAAAAATGACTTAGCGTTGGAAAACTTGAATAACTATTCTATACCAGTGGTTCTCAAACTTTTTGGTTTCTTTAAAATTATTGAAGACGCTAAAGAGCTTTTGTTTATCAGTTATTATCAATGGACATTTACCCTGGTAGGAATTAAAAACCAAGACAATGTTAAATAGCTTATTAATTTTTAAAGTAAAAATGTTTAGCATACTATTGTTCAATTAACTGCTTAATTACATTTCTGTAACATTTTCCCTCATAATATTATTATTTTGTGGTACTGGGATGGAACTGAGGACTTCATACATGCTAAGCTAGTACTCTTCCATTGAGCTACATCCCCAGCCCTGTTTTTTTTTTTTTTTTGTTATTCTGAACAAGGTTTCAATAAGTTGCCCAGGCTGACCTTGAACCTTACAGTTCTCCTGAGTCACTGGGATTACAGGCATGTGCCACCAAGCCTGTCTTCCCTTACAATATTATTATTATTGTTATTTTTTGCTGTGTTGGGGATCCAACCCAAGACCCTGGAGCTTGCTAGGCAAATGCTCTACCAGTGAACTACACCCCCACCCCTAGAATATTATAATATTATCTTTGAAAGTCTTTTCATATAATTTTATAATTTTTTATTTTTAATTCACAAGTAAACACTTCATTTCTTGTATACAACATGATAGTTTGATATAGATTGTGTGTTAAACTGTTGTTTAACATGCAATTAGCTCACATACTTTTGTGGTGAGAACACTTAAAACTTAACTCTTTTACACAATATATTGTTACCATATAGCATACAATGTACTATACACACTAGTATGCTGTGTAACTATAGTCGTGGTAATGTACATTAGACCTTTTGAACTTATTCCTCCTGTATAACTGGGATTTTATATCCTTTGACCAACAGTTTTCTATCCCCTCATCCTCAGCCCCTGATAACCACCATTTTACTGTTTATATGAGTTTTACTTTTTTAGATTCCACATATAAATGAGTTCTTGCTGTATTTCTTTCTGTGCCTGGCTTATTTAATTTAGCATAATGTTCTCTGATTTCATCCATGTTGTCACAAGTGACAGGATTTCCTTCTTTTTTAAGACTGAATAATATTCTGTTGTATATATATACCAGATTTTCTTTATTCATTCATCCACGGTTGGGTACTTAGATTGATTCCATGTCTTGGCTATTGTGAATAATGTCATAACAAACCTAAGATTGTAGATATCTGTTGTATATATTGATTTTATTTCCTTTCGATATATATCTAGTAGTGACATTGTGGGTAGTTCTATTTTTTAACTTTATTTTTCTTGGTTGTGGGAGTGCCCTACCACTGAACTACACCCTCAACCCTTTTTATATTTTATTTTGAGACAGTATCTTGATAAGTTGCTGAGGTTGACCTTGACCTTGCAATCCTCCTTCCTCAAGATTCTGAGTCCCTGGGATTACAGACATGCATCAATGTGCAGGGCTTGTGCAGAAACTCTGATATGGCTTCAATTGTCTTTTTTTTTTTTTTTGCTTGTGTTGCCTGTATTTGGGGATCATATTCAAAAATCATTGCCAGAGTAATGTCATGGAGGTTTTGCCCTATGTTTTTCTAAGAAGTTTTAGTTTTAGGACTTATGTTTAACTCTTTAAACCATTTTTAGTTTATTTTTTTTTGGATATGATATGAGATGAGGATCTAATTTAATTCTTCATATGGATATCCAGTTTTCCTAATACCATTTACTGAAGAGACTTTCTTTTCCCTATTGTTTTCTTGCCATCAGTGGTCTGTAAATATATGAATTTATCTATGGGATTTCTATTCTGCTCCATCATTCTGTGTGTGTGTGTTTTCTTTTAGTTGTCAATGGACCTTTTTTATTTTTTGTTTATTCATATGTGGTGCTGAGAATCGAACCCAGTGCCTCACACATGCTAGGCAAGTGCTCTACCACTGAACCATAACCCTAGCCCCAGTCTGTGTTTTTATGCTGTATAGGCACAGATCTTTTTTGATTACTACAGCTTTGTAGTAAATTTTGAAATAATTAAGTAGTGTGATGCTTCTGGCTTTGTTCTCTTTGCTAGAGATTTTTTTTTCTTTCAGCTCTCTGGGGTCTTTTGTGGTTTTACACAAATTTTAGCATTAAAAATTCTTTTTTCTGTTGGGCGCAGTGGCACAGCCCTGTAATCCCAGCAACTAGGAAAGCTGAAGCAGCTGAAGCTGCTAGTTTGAGGCTAGTTTCAGCAACTAAGTGAGGCCCTAAGCAACTTAGTGAGACCCTGTCTCAAAATTTAAAAAAAGGGCTGGGAATGTGGCTTGGTGGCTAAGCACCCCTGGATTTAATCCCTGGTACCCAAAACAAAACAAAACAAATACCTAATGTATTGAGATTGTTTTTTTTAATTATGAAAACATGCTGTTTTTTAAAGATACATGCTGTATGTTTCTTCTTTTTTTTACCTTTATTTATTTTATTTATTTATTTTTATGTAGTGCTGAGGGTCAAACCTAGTGCCTCACACATACTAGGCAAGTGCTCAACTACCGAGCTACAATTGCAGCCTCCATGCTGAATTTTTTGAAATGCCTTTTCTGCATCTATGAAGATGTTCATATGGGGCTGGGGCTGTAGCTCAGTGGTAGAGCGCTTACCTAGCATGCGTGAGGCACTGGGTTCGATCCTCAGCACCACATATAAATAATGAATGAATAAAATAAAGATCCATCAACAACTAAAAAAAAGAAAAATTAAAAAAAAAGATGTTCATATGATTTTTGTTGTTCATTCTGTTGATGTGGTGTATCACATTTATTGATATGCATATGTTGAATCATACTTGTATCCCAGTGATATATTTCACTTGGTTATGGTGAATGATCCTTTTCATGTGCTGTTGTGTTCAGCAAGCTAATATTTTGTTTAAAATAACTTTATTAAGGGCTGGGGTTGTAGCTCAGTGGTAGCATGCTTGCCTAGAACGTGCGGGGAACTGGGTTTGATCCTCAGCACCATGTAAAAATAAATAAATAAATAAATAAATATACTGTGTCCTTTACAACTAAAAAAAAAATTATTGGGCTGGGGGTATAGCTCAGGGATAGAGGGCTTACCTAGCATGCTCAAGGCCCTGGGTTCTGCATTGTAAAAAAAAAAAAAAAAGCATGGTGGAGCTTTACAGGTGGAGCATGCCTGTAATCCCAGCCATTCAGGAGCCTGAGGCAGGAAGATCACAAGTTTAAAGCCACTCTCAGCAATTTAGGAAAGCCCTAAGCAACTTAGAGACTCTGTCTAAAATAAAAAATAAACTGGGTTCAGTGGTGTAATACCAGTGGCTCAGGAGGCTGAGGCAGGATAATTGCAAGTTCAAAGCCAGCCTCAGCAACTCAGGGAGACCCTAGGTAACTTAGCAAGATCCTGTCTCATAATAAAAAATAAAGGGCTGGGGTTATGGCGCAGTGGTAGCGTGCTCACCTAGCACGCGGAGGGCACTGGGTTCGATCCTCAGCACCACATAAAAAAAAAAATAAAATAAAGATAAAAATTTATAAAGATAAAAAATAAATATTTTAAAAAATAAATTATAATAAAAATAAAAAATAAAAAAGGCTGGGGATGTGACTTAGTTGTTAAGTGCCCCTGGGTTCAATCCCTGGTAACGAGAAAAAAGAAAGATAACTAAATGAAAGTAACATTATAGACCCATGGTTTAATATAAATAACATGTTTTCACATAAAATAACTGTGTTTTCCAGGAAAAAAAAATTGTGAAGAATGGCTTTGTTTTGCCCATGTGTTCTCATGTTTTTTTTTTTTTTTCTTCCTTTTTTTTTTTTTTTGCATTGCTGCGTCTTGAACCCAGGGCTTTTCACAAGCTAGGCAAGCACTCAACCACTGAGCTATACCTCCAGCTCTATATGTTTATAAGACTCATTAAAAACTGCATTGTCATATCTGCTCCTACATTTGGTTTGTGGCAATTTACTTTGGTTAAAGTAGGTGAAGAAAATCCAGCTAGGTGTGGTGGTGCATGCCTGTAATCCCAGCAGTTCAGGAGGTTGAGGCAGGATTGCAAATTTAAGGCCAGTTTTAGTAATTTAGGGAGGAATTCAGTGCGACCCTGTCTCAAAATAGAAAATAAAAAGGCTAGGGATTTAACTCAGTGACACATTGCTCCTGGGTTAAACCCCCAGTATAAAAAAAAAAGAAAAGAAAGAAGAAAGAAAAAATCTAGCCTCATACAAATTAGGTAATTGTGAATATTCTTTCTTGATATTATGCCAATATTTGACAGATTTTTAATTTTAGTTGGATAAATCATATCAATGAATTATTAGTACTCAGTTACACTAAAATCTTTTGATCTCTTACATTTGGAATGTATCTTTTATTCATGCAGGATTTGATAACATCATGACTTGGTCATGTGGAAAATATTTGTTCACTGGGTTATTTAGCCCTTCTGAATATTGGCACATACCATTATTTGATGTCAAAAATTTATTTTTGCTAATATCACTACTCATCTAGACTTTAAGTGTTGCGAGATTCATGGTAGGACATTCAGTTTTTCCAGAATTCTAATTAAACTTGAATTTTGCATGACAAACTTACTTTATTTTTTCTTTTTTGAGAAAATATCTGTCAAATATCCAGCCTGAATAACTGCTGTTATTTTCCCCTGTCCCTCTACTGGGCATTGAACTCTGCTACTGAGCCATATCCCAATCCTTTTTTATTCGGAGACAGTTTTGCTAAATTGCCAAGGCTAACCTTGAATTTGCAATCCTGCTGCATTAGCCTCCTGAGTTGCTGGGATTATAGATATGTGCCACTGCACCTGGCTTGAATAATTTTAGTTTGCATATTGACCATTCTTTCAAGTAAAAATAGAGCTCCCTGAAGGAAGAGGCTAGTTCACCTTGTAGCTCAAACAATTGCACAAGTGTTTCTTCTTGAGACAACTATCCTGTTTCTGCACACAGCAAAAGTGCTTTATGCATGGAATATAACTGCTTAATGGAGCATGGTGTTTTATTTTGAAGTGTTGAAAATGTTTTGGAATGGGATAGAGATGGTGGTTGCATAACACTGTGACTGTATTAAATGCTGCTGATTTATTTGCTTTAAAATGGTTAATTTTCTGTTATGTAAATTTCAACTCAATAAAAAAATTGACCCAAATGCTTTGTATGCAATTTTCATTTCATTACACATAATAATAAAAAGACATGTATTCAAAGGTCTAGAATTAATAAAATTATGTATTTTTTACTGTTTAATAAAGGATGTTCCTAAGTGAAACTGACATTCTGTTTACTATATGCATGCTGATGAAGAATATAATGGCTACTAGTACACATTGTACCATCACTTTGATTTGTGATAACCTTCCGGAAATTTTACCACCAGTGCTTTTGCACCATTACTATAAATGTCAACAAGGTAAAAAAGGCAAATAATTTATTAGTATTATTATGAAAACAGTTTTGACCCATGTAGACCCCTGAAAGAGTTTCAGGGATCCCTAAGGACCTGTAGACCACACCTTGAGAATCACTCCTGTAACACCAAATTAGAGTTGAACTGACCCACTCCAGCAGTAGGCAGGTTAATGTTATGGTTTGGAAATCCTGGGAGATTTTGAATCATAGAGATATTATTTAATTCTCATTTTTATCTTCCCAAATCAAGTTGTTCCTTAATATCTGAAAGCCATAGTTATCCCTGTCTGCTGGCTAAGTTGTGAGGTGCAGGAAATGTTGCAGCATTGTGAGAGTCTGGGGATAAGCCATATGAAGTGCTCACTGAAATGAATGACTTTCAGCATTAAGCAAAAGGAGCTAAGGTTGGTACATATGCATTTTGGGGGGCTGAGGAACCTTTGCCTTCCAGTGGCACTGCATGAGTCTGGGAATACTCTGCTCTCCATCAACCAGGCTTTCCATCTGTCTTAGACTACTTCAGTGAGTCCTAGAGCAGCTGGAAGAACTTTTTCAGCTTTGAATATAGTGGGTGGGGGTGGAAGTGGGGGTCAGGGGCAAGATGAGGCTGAAAGGATATTTGTAAGAGGAGAAGAAGGTCAGATATGTAAAGGGAGCATATGAGAGTAAGGCCCTAAACCTGGGTGAGTTTCCCTTCTTAATTCATCATATACAGTACTTAGTCTTCAACCAGAGTCAAATAGAATTTTTCTACTGGTTTAGCTTTTTCATAGGGTACAAAATGTAAATCCATTACCTCAAAGAACCCATATATACCTCTGTGAGGTAAGCAAGATAGTTCTAACAACTGCACAGGGTGATGAGGAAACTGAGGTATATGAAAAGGGAAATGAGGTTCCCTGTCATTCTTCTAATGTTGAAGATTGAATCCAGGACCTTGTGCATGCTAAGTCTGAGCTACATCCCTAACCCCCTTGAAATGAGTTTTCAAGGCCATGCAGAATTTTTCTATTTCTTAGAGAAAACTTACTAATGTTTGTTTTAAAGGTGAGCAGGTGGACCACAGTGGGGATGAAGCCTAGTATGATTACAAGCATGTACTTGAAGTCAAATTGCCTAGGTTTAAGTCCTGACCTTTACATCAAAAGTGCTTGCATTAGTGCAGGGCACATTGAAACGTTCAATCCATGCTAGTTTTCATGGGTAATAGCAGGCCAAATACTGTGATTTCATGGGTATGGAGAAATTGCTCCAAATGTTCTGAAAACTGGTTAAAGATTCAATTGAGATTTCCTTAGTCCAGATTAAAAGGCAAGCACAGGTATATTCTTTTTTTTTAAAATAATTTAACCTTTATTTTATTTTTTTAAAAATTTTTTCTAGTTGTAGATGGACACAATGTCTTTATTTTATTGCTTTGTATGTGGTGCTGAGGATC
>PVHX01003447.1:0-64342 GCA_004024805.1 Geosciurus inauris | reverse complement strand
AAGCCAACCTCAGCAATGGCGAGGCGCTAAGCAACTCAGTGAGACCCTGTCTCTACATAAAACACAAAATAGGGCTGGGGATGTGGCTCAGTGGTCGAGTACCCCTGAGTTCAATCTCCAGTACCAAAAAAAAAAAAAAAAAAAAAGAGCTAGCTAGCCTAAGGATAGGCTGCCCTGAAGTCAGGTGCTACCTTCATTCCACTCAGTGGCTACCCACCAGTGGAAGTCTAGCCTAAAGTCTGTGAGCAGAGGGCTGGGCAGGGGAATATCCACTTACAGGGGACTGGTGACTGAGAGGAAACTTGGTTTACTAGACAATGGGAGAAATATGTGGAAAAAGACTTTGTTGTTGTTTTTAAGTAATTTATCTAGTCTATATACTGTTTCTTTTTCCATTAAGAAAAAGAAAGGCAGGCTGGGGTTGTAGCTCAGTGGCAGAGTGCTTGCCTAGCACAAGTGAAGCCCTGGGTTCAATCCTTAGTACCACATAAAAACAAATAAATAAGCCAGGTGTGGTGGCACACACCCTTAATCCCAGCACTTTGGGAAGCTGAGGCAGGAGGATCGTGAGTTCAAAGCCAGCCTCAGCAATGGTGAGGTGCTGAGCAACTCTAAATAAAACACAAAATAGGGCTGGGGATGTGGCTCAGTGATCGAGTAACCCTGAGTCTAATCCCTGGTCCCCCCAAAAAACAAACAAATGTTAAATTATTAAAAAGAAAGAAAGAGAAGAAGAAGAAAGGCTATATTCGTGTACAGAAAGGCTATATTCTTACACAGAAAGGAAAAAGCAGGAGAACAACATATAAATAAAAGTGCAGGGTGTGATCCCTGGGGAACACACAGACATACACACACACATACAGTTGAAGCAGGAGCTGATTTGAAGGAGCAACAAGAGGCCCTCAAATTTAGCCCTAGGCTTTCTGGAAGCCAAGATGAAAAGAGAGACAATTGGGGTCATAACACTAGTTATCAGAAAGGAGAAAGTCAGGCTGGGGTTATGGCTCAGTGGTAGAGTGCTTGTCTAGCATGTATGAGGTATTGGGTTCTATTCTCAGCACCACATATAAATAAATGGAAAAAATAAAGGTCCATCAACAACCAAAAAAGTATTTAAGAAAAGGAGAAAGTCACTAGTTTCTCTGAGAGTAAACCAGTTTAACTAATTTTGACCTGTAATGTTAATTTTTTACTTGGATTTTTTTTTTTGTACTGGGTATTGAACCCAGGGGCATTTAGCCACCGAGCCACATCTCCAGCCCTTTTTTTACATTTTATTTAGAGACAGGATATCTCACTGAGTTGCTCAGGACCTTGCTAAATTGCTGAGGCTGGCTTTGAACTCATGATCCTTCTGCCTCAGCCTCCAGAGTCATGGGGATTACAGGTGTGCACCACCAGGCCTGACTCTTGAGATTTTATTTTAGGTAACTATGTTGTGCAATGGGTAGTACAGTTTAGTGAGTGAGAGCAGTTTTTGTTGTCAGTTTGGTTTAGGTTTGAATTTTGTTTTAATAAGCACAACCTATTCTGGGTTTCACTTTCTTCATCTGTAAAATGGAGAAAACAAGCCGGGTTCGGCAGCCCATGCCTGTAATTCCAGTGGCTTGGGAGGCTGAGAAAGGAGGATTGAGAGTTTAAAGTCAGCATCAGCAAAAGTGAGGTGCTAAGCAACTCAGTGAGACCCTGTGTCTAAATAAAATACAAAAGTCGAGCTGGAAATGTGGCTCAGTGGTGTGGAGTGCCCCTGAGTTCAATCCCTGGTACCAAAAAAAAAAAAAAAAAAAAGACAAACAGCATCTCTACCTATTAAAGTTCTTGTGAAGATTTAGTTAGATGAATTGTATAAATAAACGTTATCCTTCAGTTATGAAATCCGACTGCCTACTACCTGTCTTGCACAATCCTAGGTGCTGGGGATATATTGATAAGACAAAGTCCTTCAAGTGCTCTTACATTTTAGTGGGGTAAAAGACAATAAACATTGAAACATAATTTCAGAAGTTACTGTGGAAATAATGCAACAAATACAGGGGTAGATTTCATTTGACTTGTTCTCCAGTCATTCCCGATCCACTCTCCCCCACCAAAAATCAAGGGCATAACGTTAAAATGCATTCAAGGCTGGGAGTGGTGGCGCAAGCCTGTAATCCCAGCACTTTGAGAGGCTGAGACAGGAGAATCGTGAGTTCAAAGCCAGCCTCAGCAAAGGTGAGGTGCTAAGCAACTCAGTGAGACCCTGTTTCTACATAAAACACAAAATAGGGCTGGGGATGTGGCTCAGTGGTCGAGTGCCCCTGAGTTAAATCCCGGATACCAAAAAAAAAAAAAACAAAAAACAAAACAAAACAAAAAAACATCTGAGAGGAGGTGAATCTGTTAGGACATAAGGTAACAGTTTTGGAATGTGAAATTCTTTTGCAGGGTAGCTTCCTTTTTTAAAAAATTTTTTTGAGTTGTAGATGGACACATTATCTTTATTTATTTATTTTTATGTGGTGCTGATCGAACCCAGTGCCTCACGCTCATGCGCTCTACCACTGAGCCACAATCCCAGCCCCCCCCCCCCTTTTTGGTGTTTGTGTTTGTTGAAAACTGTGTCTTCTCTACTGTGCTTTTGACAGGAGCTGAGGTTGAGGCAGTTTGAAATTGTATTCTAACCACCAGCACACCATATTTACAGGCATTATATTAAAGTAGTTTTATCCTGACTATGCCTGCAGTTAAAGAACCACTATTGTTCTGTTTTACTGGTAAATAGAGTGAGCAGAAGGACTGCCTAGGACTATAGAGTCAGGAAAAGATGCCTCCTAAAAATATGTCAGTCCCTCTTTGATATTCTTGATTTGTCATCGTTTTTCCTTTGCCCTTGTCCCATCTGTCTAACCTTTTTTCGGCTGGGCTTTTCTAGGAGTCTCTCTCAAGCAGCTGGCATTACGCGGGCCTACAGCCCCGCCCACATCGTGGGGCTGGGTCAGAGGCCTAGGCCCCGCCCCTGTCCAACCCGCGGCGGCCCACCCCTTTTCTCCCCAACTGAGCGCCCGAGCCTGCGCGCGCGCTCCCGCTCGCGTCCAGGCTCAGCTTCGAGAGCGCGCTCTGTGTGGCCGCTGCCGCCATGTTGTTGTGGTTGTGAGAAGGCGGTGGCAGGAGGTGGCGGCGGCGGAGGAGCCGGACAAGACACTCCAGCAGCCCCGGCGCTGCCCACCCCCGCCGGCCCTGGCTGGGAGCGTCGTGGGGTGGCGGAGGAGGCCGTGCCGTTCCGGGCCTCGCCATGTCCTGCTGCCTGGTAAGAAGCCCACCCCCGGTCTCCTCGGGTGGTGAGAAGGAGCTGGAGGAGGGGTCGGTCTCGGCGGCTGTCACCCGCTGAGGAGACGTCGGCCTGCGGGGTTCTGGGGATGGTGTGCAGGGCCGGTGGAGAGGTGGCCTGGGTGGCCACCGCCGCCAGGGGGAGGCGAGGGGAGAAAGAGCACAGCGACCCGGCTCGGCCCGGACCCTAGGCGCGAGGGAGGCGGGGTCCCGGGCGGGGGCGGCCTTTTTGGTCCTGGCGAGGACGAGGTGGTGGGGCTCCTGGTGTGGGGCGCTGCCATGGAGGCCCGGAGAAATGCCGGCGGAACCCTGGGAGGTGGGTGTGCGCCCTCCACCCGGACCGGCTCTGTGGAATCCACTGTGTTGAGAGGCCGGAGGTCGGGGCCTTTGGAGCCCGGGGCGAGCAGTGCGGGCCCGGGCCTTGTGGGAAGGAGGAGTGGCCGCCTGACTGCAGCAGGGCATCCTCCTGACCTGGTAGTACTTGAGTGGGAAGGATAGTTCGTGGGCGGTTGAGGAGCTCAAGAAACACTAATCAAACAGCTCTACAAAAGATTACAGTGTTATTTCTTGGGTAGAAATTGTGCTGGATGTTTTGCATCTCAGGACCCATAAGATGATATTGTTGGTTGTACTTCAGGCTGGAAACCTTATCTTAAAAGTATAGGGTAGATTTTATGGTCACTTTCATGGGTTCTTTGGAGTTTGATAACCTTGTGAGTTTTGCACATGGGCTAACTGTGAGATGTTGATGTTCTGGTGTCATCTCCAGACCCAGGGCTAAATTCTTCCTCTTCTTAACGTCCACTTTTTTTTCTGACATATATATTTTCGTATTTTTTAAAAAAGTGCACATATTCTAGTTGAGGTTCAATTTAGTTTCTCCTAGCGTAAACAGTGATTCCTTTAGAGGCTGTAGTTGAATTCCAGGAATTTTTAAAAAAATGTAAAATGTGTGTGATTTGTCCATGGAGAAGTGAGGGGTACCTTCCCCTTTTAGATTCAGGGCCGTTTCAGTAGGGCAAAAGACATGATCCATGTTCTTTTTGCTTGGAGACCAAGTAAGGTGTGTTGGTAGTCTTCCCTTCTAGGGTCTATGACTTGGATAAGTAGAAAGTTTACAAAATGACGCTGTAAGTAAATAGGTTACCTGCGAAGGCTTTTAGCTTTACCTCTCTCACTTGGAGGTGACCCAGAGCAGTTTGAATGACCAGCACAGTGGTGTAGCCTCACTTGTAGTTAATGGCAAACCATGGGAGAACTTCTTTAGTTCACTGGCTACCTAGAAATATTGTGTGCTGTCTTACATGCTGATTCCTGGGACTTATGCAGGACCTGGTGAATTAAAAATCTGAGCATAGAGCTTGGGAACCTATTATTACAAAGCTCCATGAATGATTCAGGTCAGCCAGGTATGTGAACTCTTTAGGTTGTGTTTTCTAAAGAATTCCCATTAATTAAATGACTTCTGAGAGAGCAAGCTTTTAATTGTGTGTAGATCTCTTAAGAATTTGAGAGGTAGGGAAGAAGGGAATGTATGAGAAATTTGAAATTGCAAATCGAACATCTTTTAAAATGCAGTAGATTTATGTAGGAAAAATAAGTTTGTTGCTAAGAATTATTGATTCACAAGTCATTAGGAATACATTTAATAAAATTAGATGCTGTTTAACTGGAGGCATATCCAGAGATAGAGAATCCAGAACAAAGAAGCAGAGGAGAGGCAGTAAGTTTGTTTGTGGCTGACAGAAGTGTCTACTAAAGGTGCTTCCCAGCATCTATCATGTTTGCTTCTAAACCATCTGACTCAGGTTTCTAGTAAAGTGAAGGGTGGGATGAGTGTGTTAGCAGTTATTGGAGGCCAGGGTTGTGAACTAGGAAGGTTTACTTTGCATTATGAAAAGTTCTTGAAATTTGCCTCAGGCTGTGAGAGGTGGTAAAGTCAGTTTAAAAATCTGTTTAAGTCTTGGTTAACATCTTCTGTGGTAAAGCGGAATCCTGAGTTACTAAAGGAAGTATTCATATTTGAAAGGGGGTGTGGTGAGGGTTGTTAAAAGTTTGAGAGAGGTGGAAGAAAGTGTTTTTGTAGTTGTGTAGGGTAGTGGAGGAGTTTGGCAAATATCCTGTCAGAGTAGTATTTTTAGAGAGGTGCACCCAGTTGCTCACTCTCAGAGTTAGAGATGGTGTCTATTTTGTTTTCTGGTGTCCCTAGTACTTAGCACAGTTCTTGGCATATTTTATGTCCTCAGATATTTTTTGAGTAAATACACAGTGTAGGTATGGGAAAATAATAGCTATGGTGGTTGATAGCATTAGTTATTAAAAGCTTCTTGATATCTTGCATTGGATTAAAGAACCTGTTTTTAGTCTTTGTTTTGTAACTCTTGGTGTTCCTTCAAAGGATTCTGTTTTCTGTAAAGATTATCAGTGAACACCAACCTATCTTCTAGGTTTCGTTTTGTTCATTTGTTTTTGGTACTGGGGATTGAACCCAGGGTTAGTCTACCACTGAACTATGTCCCCAGCCCTTTTTATTTTGAGATAGGGTCTAGCTAAGTTGCCCAAGATGGCCTTGAACTTGTGATCCTTCTGCCTCAGTTTCTTGTTGTCTTCTCATTTTTGAGTCTTTGAGTGTTGTATGTTTTTTAGGTGTCAATGACTTTTTAAAAAAGCACATTTTATTTAATGCAGAGATAGTGTGGACTCATAGGAAACTCTGGATTGGCAGACAGATTTAAATTGATTCTGTTTGTGTCATTAATTGCTGTTGGGAATGTCACTTAACTTCTTTGGGCTTAAGTTTCCTTGTCTATACAATTAAGGGCCTATACTCATTGACTAGCCTGATTCTGCACATCTTTAATAATTTCTAGTTTGGTGTTCATCTCATGAAGGTAGACAAGCTTTCATTTAAAAGAAACAAACAAGCCGGGCGTGGTGCCACACGCCTGTAATCCCAGCACTTCGGGAGGCTGAGACAGGAGAATCGCGAGTTCAAACCCAGCCTCTGTAACGGTGAGGCACTAAGCAACTCAGTGAGACCCTGCCTCTAAATAAAACACAAAATGGGGTTGGGGATGTGGCTTAGTCAGTGGTTGAGTGCCCCTGACTTCAATCCCCAGTACTAAAAAGAAACAGTATTTGTCTTGGGTTTTGCTTTTAGCCTGAAGATTTTATACATTGTCTATAAGTGCTCTGGAAATTGAGTGCGTGTTGTAAGTATTAGAAACAGCAGGCTTATGCTTTTGTAATTCATTTCGTGTTGAAATCAGATCAGTTTCAAATAGGGAACTTCATAATTTGGTATGAAGTCACAGGACTAAGAATGGTTTGGGAGAATTTTGTGCAATTAATGTGGTGAGTTGTTTCTTACAGACCACTCAATTCTGTAATTTTCTGTGGTGAATTTATATTTATACTTTTATTATTGGTAAAACATCAATTTAAGACAAAGCATGAGATCACATCTGTATTGAATTGATCTAGGACTCTTGGTAATTTTAGAGGCTATCAAAGTTATTAGCAGGCTGTTGCTATTTTTAATTTTAATTTTGTGATACTAATACTGGTATCATACTTTCATCTTTACTTTTGTACTGTATCCAGAAACTTAATGTAACTTTTAAGTTCATATTTATATCAGATGTTCAGAATGAAAAACATGACAGTCAATAGATCACTATGCCTTGGGTTCAAGTCTAGGTTGAGCTCTTTACTAGTCCTTTTGTTTCTGGCAAGCCGCGTAACCCCTGGAACCTCTTTGAGCTCCAGTTCCCTCATTAGTAAAAGGAGAAAGAGCAACTCTCTGCTTGCTTTGCAGGTTGTTGGTGAAGATCAGATGGAATGGTTTGTATGAAAAGCAATCTAAACATGTAGGAGGATGGTATTAGAATCCTATTTTATTTTCTTGGAAGAGTTGGATTGTGAAGCAGTAGTAAACCTGGTACATGTCAAGTGCAGAATTTCCTAATGCCATTGATAGGACAACGGAAACAATTTCAGCTTCTGTGCTCTGTGGGTAGAAACCTTTCAGCACTTGTAACTGCTAATAGAAATAGCGTTGCAGAGACTTCAGGGTTATCTGGGATATCTCATGGTTGTGCCAAGGTCTGCATTTGGAAGAGACTTGCTACATTTCACCCATTTTCTTAAGTTGGAGCTATGATGAAAGGTGTGTGGGGTAAGGAGTTCAGCACTTTTTGTGTAGTTTTAGATCTGTTTGCTAAATGACAGGTGGCAGTGTCAGAGTAATGACTTCAATGTGGTTATTTAGTGAGATCCTGTCTCAAAAACAAACAAACAAACAAGGACCAGGATATAGGTCAGTGGTAGAGTGCTTTCCTACATGTGTGGGGCCCTGGGTGGCTCAGTGGTAGAGCGCTAGCCTTGCGTGCGTGAGTCACTGGGTTCGATCCTCAGCATCACATAAAAATAAATAAATAAAATAAAGATATTGCGTCCATCTACAACTAAAAAAAATATTTAAAAAAATTTCCTGTGGTAAAGCTTCCAAAGCATGGTACCTTGACAGTGCAGATGGAATGACTGTAAGATAATAAGGCATAAAACAAATGAGGTCAGAAGAAAATTGTGAGGTTGAGTTACATTACATATATTCTGTTAATGATGAAACATATCATAGTTCTAAGTTGTTGGTTTAATGAACAAAGTTAGCGCATAAACTTATGCTAATATTCCTAAACATTTTTCCCCTTAAGGTGGAGTACTTGTTAACTACAGAGTATTGTCATGGTGCTATTGCAGAGCAGCATCTTGGATATGTCTAGGTTTAGATTTATTATGTGCCTGTTTAAGTCTTTACACAATGTTCAGAAAGATTATAAGATTTTCTGATTTCATTACTGTAGGGTTCAAATCTAATTTATTACCTGAAGCTTTATAATTTAGTTGCAGAAGAGAAGTGGGAATTCATTTAGTTCTCTGAATTATTCATAGAAATTATAGGTGTACATATATCTTAACTTTTAAAATAAGTATTGATAAATCCTGACACAATTGGAAATAATTGGTATTAAGACATGATGATTAACTTGAAATAAGGTTGTTCTTTTTTTGTTCCTTGCCTATCATTTTTCTGTAAGATACCAAATATGTAATTGTTAAGTATTTAGACTGATTCCACAAACCACATTGGAAAGAAGAGCGTTTTTAGTTTTGGAAGTGATATAGGGGTTTTAACTTAATTTCATTTTAAATTTCAAAATGAAATTATTTCTGATTATGAAACCTATAGTATGTATTTACTGTAAAAAAAAACTCATAAGAAACAAAAAACAATTGAGATAACCCAGGAGAATAAAGTAGAGATGGCTAATCACACTGGATATAACATTTGGTTTTAATTTTTTATTATACATTATCTGTTGAAATTCTTTTTTTTTTTCAAAATATGTTTTTTGGTTGTTGATAGATCTTTATTTTGTTCATGTATTATTTATACGTGGTGCTGAGGATCAAACCCAGTGCCTCACACATGCTAGACAAGCACTCCTCCACTTAGCTACAGCCCCAGCCCTGAAATTCTTAAAAAGAACAATTTTGCCAGGTGTGGTGGTGCATATCTGTAATTCCAGTGACTCCAGAGGTTAAGGCTGGAGGATCCTAAGTTCAAGGTCAGCCTCAGCAAATTAATGAGGCCCTAAACTACTTAGTGAGACCCTGTCTCAACATAAAAAATAAAAAGGGCTGGGGATGTGTAGCTCAGTGGTAAAGCACCCATGGGTTCAATCCTCAGTGCAAAACAAAAACAAAAAACGAAACAATTTTCTTTGTGAGATTAATGTGAAATACCCTTAGTGGGTAGTGCTTTGTAATATGGATACATTATATTTTTGTTATATGGATGTGTTAGTTTATAGTATTGTCAGTGGACATTGCCAACTTTTTTTCTTAAAACAGTGTGATGAATGTGTTTGGACTTTTTTTTTTCTTTAAAGGTTTTGGCCATTATTTATTTTTTAAATTTATTTTTAAATTTTTAGTTGTAGATGGACGCAATATCTTTTTATTTATTTACCTTTATGTGGTGCTGAGGATCGAACCCAATGCCTCACATGTGCGAGGCAAGGCAAGTGCTCTGTTGCTCACCTATAACCCCAGCCCCTGTTTGGATGTTTTTATACGATTGTGGTTTTTTTTTTTTTTTTTTTTTTTTTTTTTTTTTTTTTTTTTTTTTTTTTTTTTTTTTTTTTTTTTTTTTTTTTTTTTTTTTTTTTTTTTTTTTTTTTTTTTTTTTTTTTTTTTTTTTTTAATAATATTTGTAGTTGTAGATGGACACAATACCTTTATTTTATTTATTTATTTTTATGTGGTGCTGAGGATTGAACCCGGTGCCCCACACATGCTAAGCAAGTGCTCTATCACTGAGCTATTATCCCAGCCCAATTGTGTTTTTTTCTTTTTTCTTTTTTAAGGACAAATATTTAAAAGTGGAATAAACCTAGATACTCGCACGTGTTAATAAACATACGCTGTCAGTGAGCTGCACCCCCAGCCTCTGATATGTATGTTTTAAATTTGGGTATACTCAAGATACCCTATAGATATGATATCTATTTTAAACTCCCATCCATAGCATATTAACACCCAATTCCATATATTCTTTCTAGTGATTACCATCTTTAGTTTCTTGTTGGGAGTTTAAAATAGTTTGGATTAGTTTTCCTGTTGTTTTTTCAGCATCAGGACTTACTGTACAGTTAAACTTTGTGGAGGGAGCAGATAAAAATGTTAAGTAACAAAGGAGTATTTAACACCGGTGGTCTCCAAACTTTTTGATTATTCATTCCATCAGTTAAAAAAAATAGTATTAATCTTCAGTCCTTAGTATTTACTTTATGAGGAATATATATAGTACCCAATTATTGTGTAATTTATAAATTATAAGCTAAAAAATTAACCAGGATGAGACTTAAAAATAAAATTCAGATATCTTCTTCCTTTACCCTAGGGGAGCATCTTGGGTACTCCCTGAGGTATATTATGCTCTGCTTTGGATACTCAAAATTTACATTTGGATAATTAAAGAATTTAATATTGGTTTTTTATGGATCATTTAATTTTTTGGGCATTTTACTAGTTTTACTGATCATCTTGTTCAGTTGGATTATTATAGTCTTTAAAGTGTCCCATGCTCTTGAGACATATTTGTGATAAGAAAAATTAAATCGAAGGCACTAACTTGATACTTTTTGTCTTTGTTGAGGTAGCTGAATTTGAAAAGGACCAATATTAATCTAGGAAACAATGTAAATAATTACTTCTCTTAGATATGAATAATTGATATTATGTGGAGTATATTGTTAAAAATCTATGCTTTATAGAAGTTTAGTTTTATGTCCCTATTTTTTTTAAGAGCTGAGGTCTTAAGACTGAGTGAAGGGATGAATAATTACTACTTGCTTTCCTTTGCTTGCAAAGTACCACAATTAACTTGTCATTCTAACTCCATTTGGAAGAGCTGAGCCTATAACATTTTAAGAATGCTTTCTTGGGCTGAAACTTTCCATGATGAATCTTAGATTAAAAGGTAACATTTTTTAAGTTTGAATAAATTGTTTTGTGCCCTTCCCCCCATAAGTTATGAAATCAGAAACTTTTTAGCTATAGATGGACACAATATCTTTATTTTGTTTATTTTTATGTGGTGTTGAGAATCAAACCCAGTGCCTCACATGTGAGGCAAGCTCTCCACCACTGAGCTACAACCCCCCAACCCCTGCTTTTAAACTAGAAAAATGTTTCCATCATGGAGAACTTATTTTCAGTTATTTTGCATGGGACGTTATCAGAGAAAGATAATGTTAAAATATTAGAGATTGTAGAAAGAGATTATATTGCAACTCTAGTTATTTATTTATTTTTTTTGGTGCCAGTTAAAAAAAATGAGAGCTGGGTATGGTGGACCATGCCTGTAATTACAGCTACTTAAAAGACTAAGGCAGAATATTTGCAAGTTCAAGACCAGCCTGGGTAACTTAGTGAGACCTTGTCTCAAAATAAAAAACTAGAAGGACTGGGATTTGCTCAGTGGTAGAACACTTGCCTAGCATACATGAGGCCCTGGGTTCAAGCTCCAGTACCACCACCACCACAAAAAAAAAAAAAAAAAAAAGGAATGAGATAATTTATATTGAAGATGATTACTACATACAGTGCTTTGGACAAAAGGCCAGTTATCCCTTTTTTCCTAAAGTAGCACAATTTATAAGACACTTTCATGCGTATCTTCTTAGATCTCCACGCAGATTTGAGACCATCCTTTCCCAGGAATGTTATAACTTGCTTAGGGCCACATGTAGAGGGTATGATAAAATTTTTAAAGAGGTAGACTCAAAGCTTCAAAGGTAAGGACTGATGGCTCTTCTCTCTCTCACTCTCTAAAATTTAACTCATTTTATCCCATCATGCTAGATGTGCAACACCTACAAAAACTTATATTGAGCAACAAATATCCCAGGTATGGTAACTGAAATAATTATGTTTGCAGAATTGAAAATGTGGGACTTAATGGGCTAATACACTGCCTGATACAGAGCAAGCTGCAGAATTTATGGACTGTTTAAACTCTTACATGCTTACTTACTCATGTAAATAAGTTATATTACATCAACACTTAAATTTTCTGTGGTTAGAGTATTCATGTGATGTGAACAGAAAATATTTTTGTGAGAAAGGTCATTAATTTTAGACCAATCTTTCAGATATCCTTTATTTATTTATTTTTGGTACTGGGGATTGAATCCAGGGGTGTTTAACCATTGAGCCATATCCCCAACCCTTTTTATTTTGAGATAGGGTCTAAGTTGCTTTGAGCAACTTAGTTAAGTTGCTGAGGCTGGCTTTGAAAATGCCATCCTCCTGCCTCAGCCCTCCCACGTTGCTGGGGCTACAGGTGTGCACCTCCACGCCTGACTTTCAGATATCTCTTTACCTTCTCTTAAGATATTTTCAAGGGCACAAAAAAGTTAGTCGGTGTAATTTTTACTGTGTATGTCCTCTTATTGGCAAGACTGTATATGTGAATATATGAATGTATTATTTATATTGTGGTCTGCTATTCAGTCAAGAAACCATGCTCAATTAGTTGGCTCTTTTTATTGGAGTGCTGGAGATTTTTAACCCTGGCCTTGCACATGCCAGGCAAGTGCTTGCTGTACCACTGAGATACATCCCCAGACCTGTATAATGATTCTCTAAACATGGATTCCATAGTTTGCCATGGGGTGAATATAAAGGAGCAAGTGTGATTCCACTTATCTGTCTTAAATCTCATCAGTTACCTGTGCACATGATTTTGACACTGAGGAAAAGTAGTCTTCCAGAGAACTAGTATACTGTTTTCCCCTTGTTCTGTGATAGCTTAAAATCCTGTTTGGTAAGTGAATTACCATACTTTTATACACAGGAGACACCCTGGAAAGACATGAGAGGAAATGTAATAGTGATTAATTTCTTTCTGATGACTTTTCTGCTTCATATTCTTTTATAGTTTCCCAGTTTTCTATAATGAGCACGTATGACTGTAGTTAGGAAAAAGTGAAATTTGAAGGTTTCATTTTTCATTGGATATCTTATGAAGGTTTAAGTCAAAGTCAACAGTGAGAAAGTGGGTGAAAATGGCTCCAGTTTCTAAGCCGAGAGGCAGCTGTAAGGAGTGGGTATGGAAGGAATGGGGTAGGCAAGCTGATTTGAACTTTCTCATTGTAAATTCCACTCTGAAGACAGTCTGGGTTTCGATTACAGTTAAACACAGGAGGACTTTAAACATGTTTTTTTTTTTTTCCCCTAATAGGCTGATTGATACATTAAAAAAGTGGGTTTCCTCTATCTATGTACAATGAATCAATTTACACTGTTAACATGTAAGCCTAAATAAAACAAAAAAACAAAAACAAAAACAAAACAAAACAAAAAAAAAAGGGTTTCTATGAACTAGGTCAATACAGAATTCAGCCTAAACAGCCTAAGTCAGTTCTCCTGCTGACTTATAACTGTAACTTGAGCAAAATCTGCAGACTGTGTGTTTAAATATCAAGTGGTGGTGTTACCACAACTCAGGTCAGATGTGATATGAATTTTGTATATGTAATATGAATTGCAAGATATTTAGGTAGACAATTTTATTAAGGCAGTATGGTTGCATTGAAGTTTTGATCTTAAGGTACATCTGGGAGTTTTCACTAAGTTTATATACACATCTGATAATATTTTTGGGAGATTTTTAGAGTTTAAGTGATTAGAGCTTGTCAGCTTTTGCTGTTACTGTACATTTATAGTGCCATAAATGCTGTTGTGAATGGATGACATATTCAAAAGGGTTAGATTTCTATGTTAAGATAGCTGTAATTTCCTACCTTTACTTTATCCTTTTTCCTTCTTTTTGTGTGGTATTAAGGCAGGAACCAGGGCCTTGTGTATGCTAAGCAAGCAGTACATCACTAAGCTACATCCTCAGTCCTTTAAAAATTTTTAATTTTGACCAGGGTCTCATTAAGTTGCCCTTAGCTGGCCTTGAATTTTCAGTCCTTTTCCTTTAGCCTATAGTTCAGTTGGGATTATCACTGTGCCTGGCCTTATACATTTTTAGGTTAGGTGTGTGTGTTTGTATTTTTTTTTTTTATGCGGTGCTGGTTATTGAACCCAGAACCTCATGCATGCTGGGGGGACTTTATGGTAAAAAATTAACAGGAATGTTAAAAATAAATGCATAATAGAAGTTGATAAAGTGTGCGGGGTGTGGTGGCGCACTCCTGTAATCCCAGTGACTGGGGAGCCTGAGGCAGGAGAATTGTAAATTCGGGGCCAGTCTCAGAAATTTAGTGAGACCCTGTCTCAAAATAAAACATAAAAAGGGCTGGGGATGTGGCTCAGTGGTTAAGTGCCCCGAGTTCAATCCGGATTAATTAAAAAAAAAGTCTACAAAGTATATTTTCTTCTTTTCTCCAAATTCTGTAATCCTGGCTTATTGTTCCAAGGGTAGAATGGAAATATTTTTAAAATTTAGAAAAATCTGGAATAATTTAACATGCTCTAAGTACCTACATATATTTGTATTTTTTAATTTGAAACACTCAAGGTTTATGTTGGTACATATGCATTTACTTCATTTATTTCAGTAATTGTAAATTTGATGTATGAACAGACAATTTTAGTCTATTTGTTCTTTTTTTTTTGGTACTGGAGATTGAACTCAGGGGCACTCGACCACTGAGCCACATCCCCAGCCCTATTTTATGTTTTATGTAGAGACAGGGTCTCACTGAATTGCTTAGTGCCTCGCTGTTGCTGAGGCTGGCTTTGAACTCGCGATTCTCCTGTCTCAGCCTCCCTAAGTGCTGGGATTACAGGCTTGCGCCACTGCACCCGGCTTATTTGTTCTTTTTTTTTTGTTGGTTTGTTTTTTAAAGATTGACATTTTTATTATAACTTTATTTTTATTTATTTATTTGTATGTGGTGCTGAGGATCAAACCCAGTGCCTCACCCGCGGTAGGCAAGTGCTCTACCACTGAGCCACAATCCCAGCCACTTATTTGTTCTTTTTTATTTAAAAAATTTTTTAAATTGTTGATGGATCTCTATTTGTGGGGCTGAGAATCAAACCCAATTCCTTACATGCTCAGCAAGTGCTCTACACTGAGCTATAACCCTAGCCCCTCCTATTTGTTTTTGTTTTGGTACTGGGGATTGAACTCAGGGGTACTCGACCACTGAGCCACATCCCCAGCCCTAATTTGTGTTTTATTTAGAGACAGGGTCTCATTGAGTTGCATAGCAGCCTCACTTTTGCTGAGGCTTCCTTTGGACTTGCAATTCTCCTGTCTTAGTCTCCCCAGCTGCTGGGATTATAGGTGTGTGCCACTTCGCCCGGCTCCTATTTGTTCTTAATAAAATATGTACATGTAAAAATTT
Source organism: Geosciurus inauris (assembly GCA_004024805.1). Classification (NCBI taxonomy): domain Eukaryota; kingdom Metazoa; phylum Chordata; class Mammalia; order Rodentia; family Sciuridae; genus Geosciurus; species Geosciurus inauris. The sequence continues at coordinate 49,103 of PVHX01003447.1, read as the reverse complement.
CTTTAAATAGTATCAAACTATATATATTTCTATGATTTGCTTTTTTCTCTCATTCATAGTATATCACAGATATTTTATCCTATCACAAAGTATAGATTTATTTCACTTTTTTTTTAAAAATTTTTTTTAGTTGTAGATGGACACAATGTCTTTATTTTATTGCTTTGTATGTGGTGCTGAGGATCGAACCCAGGGCCTCACGCATGCGAGGCAAGTGCTCTACCACTGAGCTACAATCCCAGCCCAGATTTATTTCACTTTTAAGAACCATGTAGTTTTTATTTTTAACCTTTATGGACACTGTAATTATATATCTAGTCCCTTATTGATGGACATCCAGGGTTTTTTTTTCTTATTATCACAAAAGGTGCTGTGATAGATGGGGCTTAGTGGTAACCCATGCTACTCAGAAGGCTGAGGCAGGAGGATTGTAACTTTGAGGCCAGCTTCAACAATTAGCAAGACCTTGTTTCAAAAAACCAACCAACCAAACAACAAAAAAATAAACCTGGGGATTTAGCTTGGTGGTAGATTGCCCCTGGGTTCAGTCCCTAGTACCACACACACATAAGTGCTGTGATAGACTTCTTGCATTTATGCTTTTGAACAGTTGTGGGATTATATATACGGAGTGATTTCTTGGGGAATAGAATTGCATGTGACAGTTTTTAAAAAAAGGTTTCTTTAATTATAGATGGACACAGTACCTTTATTTATGTATTTACTTATTTAGTTGCATGGTGCTGAGGACTGAATCCAGTGCCTCACACATGCTAGGCAAGCACTCTGTTACTGAGCTACAACTCCAGCCCGACAATTTTTTGTTTTTGCTTGTGACAAATATTGATGCTTTTGTATTAAAACTAAGCAGTATATTTATTTGTAACTATTCCTGGTTCATGTAGGTCTGTTCAGAAAGGGTGGTATCTAATAGCTGCTGAGATAGAAAGCTTCATAATATAAGGCGATTAGCTGGCGCGGTGGTGCAAGCCTGTAATCTCAGCACTGAGGGAGGCTGAGACAGAATTGCAAGTTCAAAGCCAGCCTCTGCAACGGTGAGGTGCTAAGCAACTCAGTGAGACCCTGTCTCTACATAAAAAACACAAAATAGGGCTGGGGATATGGCTCAGTGGTCGAGTGCCCCTGAGTTCAATCTCCAGAACCAAAAAAATAAAATAAATAAGGCAATTAGTATATTAAAATTATATGGTAGAGATTAGGAGGAGTAGATAGGTTTATGCAGATAAGGCGTACAAAGTATGTTTAGGAAACAGTTTTAGGTTTGTGGCACAGAAGATAAGATAAGCTTGTAAAAGTGTTGGAATTTGGGGCTGGGATTATGGTGCAGTGGTAGTGTGCTTGCCTAGCACGCATAAGGCACTGGGTTCGATCCTCAGCACCACATAAAAATAAAATATATTCTGTCACCTACAACTAAAAAATAAACATTTAAAAAAAAGTGTTGGAATTTTCTTTTATTGTCTGTACTGAGCCTTTATAGGCTTTTGAGATGAAAGGCAGTGTTGGGGAAGATATATTGGGCCATAATTAAGTGGATGCATGCAAAGGTTGGAAAGAGTGAAGAACCTGTGTTGTACTCAAAAGTAGGTAATATGAAACTGAATTGAGGTGGCAAAGTGGTAATTTTAGGGTCTCATGCATGCTAGGCAAGTGCTTTACCACTAAGCTACTTCTTCAGTCCTAGATTTTGGGTCTGTGAAAATAATGGTGGTATAAAAATATGGGAATTGGGAGGGAAAGGTGATTTTAGAAAAGAACTAAACTGAAACTTTTTATACATTTAACACTGAGGCCAGGGGATATCCAAGAAAAAAATGGACTGCAGGAGCTTGGTGATTGAGAATTTGAAGTAGGAAGAATGGTAGGCCTAGTCTGGATGAGCAAGTTGAGGAAGACATTTGGGGGGGGAGGGAGGTTGATGGGAGAAGATAGAATTTAAAAACATTTAATATTAGGTTAATGAGACATGATGGAAGCCAAGGAGATGAGAAGATTTATGAATGAGTGATAATTAACGAATATCAAGGAAGATGAGGACCAAGGAAATACAGTAGTTGGATTTGGTGATCCATACTAGTCATTTGTCATAATTTTCTTAGATTACTTTTGGCAGATAGGCTGAAAGGGCTAAGAGCTAAGTACGTAGGAGATGACATAGCACATGTAGAAACTAGTGCTGATCAGTAGAACTTCGTGTGAGGAAATGTTTGGTGTCTATGCTATCTAGTACATATTGAGCACTTGGAATTTGGCTAGTGCAACCAAGGGACAAAATTTTAAATTTTCATTTAATTTTAATGTAAGTTTAAATAGTTACATGTGGCTAGTGGCTGCCATGTTGGACAGTGCTGATTATGGAATCATAAAATGAAACAGTAATGTAGATTAGCAGTTGGCAAGATAAAATAGAAGCATTTAGTTATTTAAAAATTTTGTGGCAGTGGGGCTGGGATTGTGGCTCAGTGGTAGAGCGCTTGCCTTGCATGCATGAGGCACTGGGTTCGATCCTCAGCACCACATAAAAATAAATAAAATAAAGATATTGTGCCCATCTACAACTAAAAAAAATTAAAAACAAATTTGTTGCTGTGCTATTAAAATGCTATTGGTATAGTGTAGTTTTTTCCTTTTTTGGAACTAGAGATGGAACCCAGGGCTTTCTGTATGTTGGCTAGTTTTTCAAACACTCAGGTTGTATGTTTTTCCTCTTGTTCAGTGTTGGCTGTAGTTAATTGGTGACAATTCTTCCATTTAATGGCAAAATTAAAGAATATGGCTTTAAGGAAATTGTGATCTGAAATCTTTTTGTGACTTCTCTACCTTTTTCCCCCCCTTGTCTTGCTTTAAAAAAAAAAGTTATTTAAATTTTACTTATGAAAGACTGATATATTTCTGGAGACCATTTGGGTATCTTTGTTTTCTCAAACTCAAAGTAACTCCAGAAACTTCTTAGAAATTTAATTGGAAAGCGGAATTGTCAGCAATATTGTATTTGCCTTTTAAATTAATATCTTATATATTTTATTGCTTGAAAAATAGTTTTCTTTGAGAATGATTTATGATGTGAATTTGAATTCTTGATAGTGTTGATAGAACTACTTTTTTACTTAAACACATTAGATTTCCAAGATGCAGCTCCGTTTCTATAAAGTTTTTTTTTTTTTTAATGTTTTTTTAGTTGTTGATGGACACAATGTCTTTATTTTATTGCTTTGTATGTGGTGCTGAGGATCGAACCCAGGGCCTCACGCATGCGAGGCAAGCGCTCTACCGCTGAGCTACAATCCCAGCCCCCGTTTCTATAAAGTTTTAAAGACAGACAAAATGAATAGATGGGAATGGAAGTCAGAATAATGATTGTTTGGCACTGAGAACAGTGGAGAACAGAGAGGTGCTGGTAACATTCTATGACTTGATAGGGTTGTTGATTTAATGGTTGTGTAGTTTATGAGGATCACTGAGTTGTGTACTTACGATGTACACTTTTTTGTATGTGTGTCATACCTCAGTTAAAAATTTTTTCCCCTGGGCTGAAGTCGTGACTCAGTGGTAAAGTGCTTGCCTACCACATGGAAGGAATTGGGTTCGATCCTCAGCACTGCATTAAAAATAAATAAAATAAAAGATACTGTGTCCATCTACAACTAAAAATATTTTTAAAAATGTTGTTCCCTATATTATGGTCTTAGAGCTGTTTGTTATGTTGGCATGTAATTAATCCATTTCTTTAAAATTTCATAGATGTGTGAATAACTTCCTGAAATTAAAAAAAGTTTTTTTTTTGTAGTTGTAGATGGACAGAATGCCTTTGTTTGTTTTTATGTGGTGCTAAGGATTGAACCCAGTGCCTCACACGTGCTAGGCAAGTGCTCTGCCACTGAGCTACAGTGCCAGCCCATTTCCTGAGATCTTTTACCAGTGTGTGTGTATGTTTTATGTGTGTGTGTGTGTGTATTTTTTTGTGTGTGTGTGTGTGCTGGGGATCGAATCCAGGGTCTTGAGCATACTAAGCATATGTTCTACCACTGACCTAAATACCTAGCTCAGTGTGTTTAAATCTTAAGGGCTAGGGAATTCTGAAATATAAGCTAGAGGGTCATACCATTTGGTGCTTGTTATATCCTTTTGTTTGGATAAAATATTTCCTTAGTGCAAGGTAATGTTCATTCAAGCATTCTAAGTTAAAGGCAAGTTGTTTGAATTTACTTGGTAGAATGGCTTACTTTTAATATAATACTGCTATATAGAACTATATATTTTAGGGCTGGAGTTGTAGCTCAGTGGTAGAGTGCTTGCCTAGCATGTGTGAGGCATTGGGTTCCATCCTCAGCACCACATAAAAATAAATAAAGGTATTGTGTCTATCTACAACTAAAAAATAATTATGTTTTATGTATCCTAAGTGTTCTTGAATTTGCATCTTTATTATTGTATCTGTAGAGCTTACTCCCTTTGTACATTAAAGCAGCTTTTATGGGCTTTCTGTGCATATTTTAAGTTTATGCACTAAAACCCTGCACAAGCATATTTTAAATTATGGCAAGTATCTTAAACCTGTTAATCCATATCTATTAGCTTTTTTTTCCCCCCTGAATAATTACACAGGCATTTACTGATGAGCCTGAAATAATTTCTGAGCATTTGAAAATTCAGATTCATCCTGAGCATTGGCTCCCTAGTTTCTTTCTTTCTTTTTTTGGTACCTGGGATTGAACCCAGAGGTGCTTAACCAATGAGCCACATCCCCAGCCCTTTTTTGTATTTTGGTTAGAGACAGGATATCACTGAGTTGCTTAGTGCCTCACTAAGTTGCTGAGCCTGGCTTTGAACTCGTGATCCTCCTGCCTCAGCCTCCCAAATTGCTGGGATTATAGGCATTTGCCACCACACCTGACACTTTTTAAAAGTATATAGGAAAAACTTTGGGTCTTCTGAAGAAATATGAATAATAAACACATGAGTAGTTATTTAATCTCACTTTGTATACCTGAAAGCATCAACTGTCTATTATTTTTTTCAGAGTAAGGAACTTTTCCCAGTCTTTCTCAGTGGAAGTACATCCATCCCTCCCACTATTGACAGCAATTTTTTTTATCTTCTCAAAACTAAGAATTGGAGCTGGGGATATAGCTCAAAACTAAGAATTGGGGTTGGGGTAGAGTGCTTGCCTTGCGTGCACAAGGCCCTGGGTTCAATCCCCAGAACCATAAAAACAAAACAAAACCTAAGAATTAAAAATTTTAAAAACAGATCCCTTTAAAAAGGTACAACAAAGTAGTTTTTTTTTCCCTCCAGTGATTTTTACCTGATATAAAAAATTAAGATGACTTTTTCCTCCTCAATGATATACAAAAATTTAAATGTACCCATTTGTATAAAATCTCAAGATTATCAGGAGTTTTTATAGGACATTTTTTGATACTTGCATATAAGAGAATCTTTTAACATGATGACACATAACCCCTTTAACCCCTTGTATTATTCATTATCTTGTCCCTTACTAAAACATGTAAGTGGCTTGCTTGGGATGTATCTATTTTTTCTGTAATAAATACTTGGAGTCTTTTGAAATGCAGTGTTTTGGCCACATTCCAACTCCGTGCTGAGTATGGTTTCATGATAAACCTAGCAAAAAGCACATTGGCAGTAGTCCAGAAGCTGACTCACCAAGAAGTAATGATAGACACTTTGAAGGGAATGACCTATGCCAGGATCATGTTTCAAAGCTTCTTGCTATGATTACATCAGTGAAAGGCAGTCAAGAAATCAAGATGAGATCTTACATGTACCTCCTGGGAGTAATGGTACATAGAAAAGAAGGATGTCCTTTGTAGGATACAAGTAAGATTATTTTCCCTGACGATCTTATAAAATTTGGGGATGGGGAACAAATTGAGGAGTCAGAATGGTGGTGACCCTTGTGAGACTGCAGTGCCTGCTATGCCTTTTTCCTTTTCTGGGACTGGATTCGAGTAGCTTTATAATGACTAAGGGTTAACTAAAGAAGCTCAATGTGTATCAGTTTTCTAGAGCTAAGAGAATATACTTAGCTCAGTAGTAAGCACAAGTATCATGTTTGTATCAGACACTACAGCTACTGTTTCCTACTTAGACCAGAAGAAACCAAAGCTCGACCAGTATCAGTTCAGTTTGAGTAGTCCTTTTGCCTGTTAGCATTGCATATTTTAGAAGTAAAAATAGTATGAAAGTGAACTTGCTTCAGTACTGTGAAATGCATACTAACTCTGATGATTTTTGTGGATTAGTGATTGCAGCTCCATTTCTAAATCCAGTTTCATACCAGTTTTTCTAGGTGGCCAACTAATCCTTTATAGTTGCTTCCAAAGATCATTAAACTATTGGCTCTGAGTGGAAATAGCAGAAGTATGCCTTTTTCAGGTCCTCAGAGATAAGGAAATACCTAAATTACCTCAAAATGTTTTTCAAAGATGAGGCTAGGTGAATATGCCACAGTGACAGACTGACTAATTTTTTTTAAAACCTTTATTTAATTTATTTATGTATTTTGTATGTGGTGCTGAGGATCAAACCCAGCGTCTCACGTGTTCGAGGCAAGCGCTCTACCACTGAGCTACAACCCCAGCCCCAGACTGACTAATTTTGATTATTATAGAACTTTCTATTTTTCAATAAAAGGTTTTAAACATGATAGTACTTTAATATAGAATACTTTGGAAATTGCTTTTAGCTATTTGTTGTTTTCTCTTAAACATAATATTTAGGAATAAAAAGTTTTCAATATTTTCTCCAGAATGTGCATCTCAAAAGTTAAAAGTGAGCTGGGCATGGTAGTGCACATCTGTAATCTCAGCAGCTCTGGAGACTGAGGCAGAAGGATCACAAGTTCAAGACCAGCCTCAGCAGTTTACTGAGGGGCTAAGCAACTTAGCAAGACCCTGTCTCAGAATAAAAAATAAAAAGGGCTGGAGATGTGACTCAATGGTAAAAGCGCCTCTGGGTTTAATTCTTAACACCAAAATAAATAAATAAATGAAAAGTTTAAAGTGAGCCAGATATGGTTGTGCATGCCTGTAATCCCAGATACTTGGGAGGCTGAGACAGGAGGATTGCAAATTCAAGGCCAGACAGGGAAACAGATATTGTCTTAGAATAAAATTAAAAAGGGCTGGGATATAGCTCAGTGGTAGAGTGCTCGCCTAATAGGCACCAGGCCCGGGGAGCAGGGTAGTTAAAGTGCTCTTTTTTTTTTTTTTAAATATTTTGTTTAGTTGTAGATGAGCACAATATCTTTATTTATTTATTTTTATGTGGTGCTGAGGATCGAACCCAGTGCCTCACGTATGCGAGGCAAGCGCTCAACCGCTGAGCCATAACCCCAGCCCCTAAAGAGCTTTTTTTTAATTAAAGAAATATTCTACTTTTGTAGCATTTGAGACTAAAAAATCCCTTGTAGTTTCTCTTAATTTGTTTTTTACCCTTTTTGGGATAGTGTCATTGCCCCCATCCTTTTTATTTTTATTTTTTTAGGTGCTGAGTAGGTACTCAGGGCTTTGCACATGCTGAACAAGCCATTTATCATTGAGTTATACACTCAGTCTTGCTCTTTTGCTTTTAAATTGGCCCCATGTGTGTTATTTCTACTTAATGTCTTACATGGTTTAAACTTGCATCTGTAAATTATTTATTAGCTAGTTTTATGACTTGGGCAAGTTTTCTTATCTCTGTGCCTTAGTTTTCCTCTTTGTAGAATGAGGATAATAATATTACCTATCTTGTAGTAGTAGTGTTGTAAGATGAAGTGACCAATAAATGGTGAAGCACTTAATAGAATATTCTGTGTGTGTACGCTTAAAATTATTGTAAGCAAGGACCTTGACTCCTCCCCCCCAGCATTTGTAATTTTCTTTTCTTTTCTTTTTTGTAAACAGTGTAACTCTCAGAACCTAACAGAACTTTGTATTAAGGAATAATTAAATACCACCATGTATTTAATCCCCCCACCCCTTCAGTACTAGAGATTGAATCCAGGGCTTAACACATGCAAGGCCTTACCACTGAGTTATATCCCCAGCCCTAAAATTTTAAAAATGAGAATGCCCTTTTTCTTACTAAAATACCATATATAAGCTTACTAAATTGACTTTTATGCCTCTTTTCCTTTTTCCCCCCTGTGATAGGACTTTTCTGTAATTATAGGTAAGTGGTTTAGTGCCAGGGGTTAGATTATTTTTTATATTTAGTAGGATTATTACTAATTCCTAAATTCTTTGTATTTTCTTGTTTGTTTGTTTTGTTTTGATTCAGTCAACCACTGAGCCACATGCCACATCCTCAGCCCTTTTTTAAGACAGGGTCTCCCTAAGTTACTTAGGTCCTCGCTAAATTCTGAGGTTGGCTTTGAACTTGCAATCCTCCTTCCTCAGCCTTCTAAGCTGCTGGGATTAGGTGTGCACCAGCACACCTGGCTTTCTAGGTTACATTCTTAAACCAGATTTTTTGAACATTTTGTGATCTTTTCTCAACACCTGATTATACCAGTAAAAGGAATACAGTATTCACTGGATCTTTTTGTTTTTTTGAGATTTTTTATTACATAATTTTTATTCACATAACTTATGTTGTTTTATTATTGTTGACCTCTTATTGTGTCTTATTTTTTGTGATCTTTGCATTTAATTCATGATATCAGAAAAAATTAACATTTATATAGTGGGAAGTTTTCACTTTTAGATTATTCAGCAAAGACTCCCACTCCTAATTTTATGTTGCCTTATGACTTGAAAATGTATATCAGGCTTGGCCAGTTTTTTTTTCATGTTTAATTTATTTACTTGTTCTATTTAGGCTTACATGATAACAGAGTGCAATTTGATTCATTGTACATAGATAGAGGATAACATATCAATTCTCTAGTTGCAAGTTGTATAGAATCACAACATATATGCAGTCATACATAGTTAGGGCTATGGTGACCATCATATTCCACCACCCTTACTGTCCCCATGCCCCCTTCCCCCTTAACACCCCTGTGAACAGAGTTCCACCATTGTTCCCATGTCCTTCCCCATGTTATGGATCAGCATCCACTTATCAACAAGTACGTTCGGCATTTGGTTTTCTGAGATTGGCATACTTCACTTAGCATGATATTCTCCAACTCCATCCATTTACCTGCAAATGCCATAATTTTATTCTCTTTTATTGCTGAGTAATATTCCATTGTGTATATATACCACAGTTTCTTTATCCATTCATCTATCAAAGGGCATCTAGATTGGTTCCACAGTTTAGCTATTGTGAATTGAGCTGCTATGAACATTGAAGTGGCTGCATCAGTGTAGTATGCAGTTTTGAAGTCTTCTGGATATAGACTGAGGAGTGGGATAGCAGGCTCAAATGGTGGTTCCATTCCAAGTTTTCTAAGAAATCTCCATACTGCTTTCCAGATTGGTTGTACCAATTTGCAGTTCCACCAGCAGTGTATGAGCGTGCCTTCTCCCCCACAACCTCGCCAACACTTATTGTTGTTTGTATTCTTTATAATTGCCATTCTGACTGGTCTGAGATGAAATCTTAGGGTAGTTTTGATTTGCATTTCTCTGATTGCTAGAGATGTTGAACATTTTTTTCATATGTCTGTTGATTGATTGTATATCTTTTTCTGTGAAGTTTGTGTTCAGCTTTTTGGCCCATTTATTGATTGGGTTGTTAGTTATTTTGGTGTTAAGTTTTTTGAGTTCTTTATATATCCTGGAGATGAGTGCTCTATTGGATGTGTGTGTGGCAAAGATTTGTTCCCAGAACGTCGGCTCTCTGTTTACTTCCTTGATTATTTCTTTTGCTGAGAAGAAGCTTTTTAGTTTGAATCCATCCCATTTGTTGATTCTTGATTTTACTTCTTGTGCTATAGGAGTCTTGTTAAGGAAGTATGGTCCTAATCCGACATGGTGCAGATTTGGGCCTGTTTTTTCTTCTATTAGGCGTTGGGTCTCTGGTCTGATTCCCAGGTCCTTTATTCACTTTGAGTTGAATTTTGTGCATGGTGAGAGATAGGGGTTTAGTTTCATTTTGCTGCATATCGATTTTCATTTTTCCCAGCACCATTTGTAGAAGAGGCTGTCTTTTCTCCAGTATACATGTTTGGCTCCTTTGTCTAGTATAAGATAACTGTATTTAAGTGGATTCATCTGTGTCTTCTATGCCATTGGTCTACATGTCTATTTTGGTGCCAGTACCATGCCGTTTTTGTTACTATAGCTTTGTAGTATAATCTGAGGTCTAGTATTGTGATGCCTCCTGCTTCACTCTTCTTGTTAAGGATTGCTTTGGCTATTCTGGGTCTCTTATTCTTCCAAATGAATTTCATGATTGCCTTTTCTATTTCTACAAGGAATGACGTTGGGATTTTAATTGGGTTTGCATTGAATCTATATAGCGCTTTGGGAAGTATGGCCATTTTGACAATATTGATTCTGCCTATCCAGGAGCATGGGAGATTATTCCATCTTCTAAGGTCTTCTTCAGTTTCTTTCTTCAGTGTCTTGTAGTTTGCATTGTAGAGGTCTTTCACCTCTTTTGTTAAATTGATTCCCACGTAATTTTTTTTTTTTGAGGCTATTGTGAATGGGATAGTTTTCCTAATTTCTCTTTCAGAGGGTTTATCACTGATGTATAGAAATGCAATTGATTTGTGGGTGTTGATTTTATATCCTGCTACTTTGCTGAAATCATTTATTAATTCTAAAAGTTTTCTGGTAGAATTTTTTGGATCCTCTAAGTATAGAATCATGTCATCCGCAAATAATGATAGTTTGAGTTCTTCTTTTCCAATTCGTATCCTTTTAATTTCTTTCGTCTAATTGCTCTGGCTAGTGTTTCAAGGACTATGTTGAATAGCAGTGGTGACAGAGGGCATCCCTGTCTAGTTCCCGTTTTCAGAGGGAATGATTCCAATTTTTCTCCATTTAGGATGATGTTGGCCTTGGGTTTAGCATAGATAGCTTTTACAGAGTTGAGGTGTGTTCCTACTATCCCAAGTTTTTCTAGTGTTTTGAGCATAAAAGGGTGTTGTATTTTGTCAAATGCCTTCTCTGCATCGATTGACAAAATCATATGATTCTTATCTTTAAGTCTATTGATGTAATGTATTACATTAATTGATTTCCGTATGTTGAACCAACCTTGCATCCCAGGGATGAACCCCACTTGATCATGGTGCACTATTTTTTGGGTATGTTTTTGTATGTGATTTGCCGGAATTTTATTGAGAATTTTTGCATCTATGTTCATCAGGGATATTGGTCTGAAGTTTTCTTTCTTTGATGTGTCTCTGTCTGGTTTTGGAATCAGGGTGATACTTGCCTCATAGAATGAGTTTGGAAGTGTTCCCTCCTTTTCTATTTCATGAAATAATTTGAGGAGAATTGGTATTAGTTCTTCTTTGAAGGTCTTGTACAGCTCAGCTGAGTTGAGTTGTACAAGTTCCTGTTCTTGGTGAACAGGAACTCTGGAGTGGAACTGGAGGCGGGCCCAGGTCTCAGGCAGGGTCATAAGCAGGAGAGTCCTGAGTTTGGGCTCCCCAGTGGCTAGTGGCTAACAGTCCCTGGTCTCCTGTAGGCTGGACACCCGTGTAGTTTCCTGAGGGCGGATCTGGGCCCTTTGGGGCTCCCACCGGTCCACAGGAATTCTGGAGCGGAACTGGGGCGGACCCAGGCCACCCTTGGGCGGTGCTGGCTCGCACTGGTGTTTCTGGAGTGACTCTTGCCCTGAATTTGAGCTCCCCAGTGGCTAGCGGCTAGCAGTTCCTGGTCTCCCATTGGCTGGACACCTGTGGAGTTTGCTGAGGGCGGATCTTGGCTCTCTGAGGCTCCCGCCAGTCCACCTTGGCCTGTTTTGTACTGCTTTTCTTGTAATGTATCAACAAGGAATTGACATTTGTCACCACGGGCTGGTAAGCATCCCCACCACTGATACTTATACATAGATGACAGGAGCAAGCTTTTCCTTCTCCTGAAGCTGAGAGTGCTCACACCTTCACCCTGCTCTGACTGAGGCAGGAGGTGTGTCTGCAGTGCGAGAGAATGAGGCCAAAAAAGGAAAGAGGAGCATTAGATGAGGAGATGGCACTGAGCCTTTGAGGCCCTGAGGCCTTCAGTTTGTTTCTGTGCACCACCTCCAAATCCTGTGGGACAATAAGTTCTGATTTTGTTTGTTAGCTTCACTTGGGTTTCTTTCACTTAAATTTGAAACTTCTGACTAATACATCTAATATTAATCTGAATAATACCATTCCTACATTGGGCTTTCTAAGTAAAGATAAATTAATCTCAGGGATAATTAATCTGAGGATTAAATTTAATTTAAAGATAATTTAATCTCAGGATTTTAATCTCAGGATTTTACTCTACATTTACTATATGTAGGTAAACTCAGCTTACATATGAACTAATATTCAGAATCAGTGGAGTGGAAATAATAAAGTATCACATTTATTAGTGACCCTTACTTAGAAAAAAATTATTATTATTTTTTTGGTACTGGCAATTAAACTCAGGGGCATTTGACCAGTGAGCCACACCCCCACCCCTATTTTGTGTTTTATAGAATCAGGGTCTCACTTAGTTGCTTAGTGCCTTGCCGTTGCTGAGGCTGGCTTTGAATTTGCGATTGTCCTGTCTCAGCCTCCCAAAGAAGAAAATTATTTGTAATGAGTGTAAAATGTACCAGTTTTCCTTTCTCTATATAGTTACATAGTGTAGGAGTTTCCTTTAAAGAAAAGGGCAGAGATTAAGTCAGACTATTCATATTTCATTGGTAAGGCATAAATATCTTTTTTATGCCTGGGGATTGAACCCAGATGTGCCTTACCTCTGAGCTACATCTCTAGTCCTTGTTATTTAATTTTGAGATGAGATGTCACTAAGTTGCCAAGGGTGGCCTTGAACTTGTAATTCTCCTACCTTAGCCTCTTGAGTTGCTGAGATTACAGGTATGCACTACCATGTGTGGCTTCTTTTTAAACAAAGTAGCTATGGTAGCTATTAGGGGCAGAAAGGGGGTTAAGAAAACCTGGGTGAAAAGTAGACAGGAGAGCTGAGTTGTGTTTGCTAGACAATAGTAAATGATTCCTAATTGCTTTAGGTTCCATAGATTGTCCCCTTCTGGGTTAAATTCTAGGCTCCTGCAAAAGGAATTGGTGACAGAGGTGAAGAGAAGTCTTTGTTTTCTTTTGGTATCCCAACATGAGGTTCATGTTGATGTAGTTAGGTATTATGATCTGCTTTCTTGTATTGATTTTTTTTTTTTAATATTTTTTAGTTGTAGGTGGAAACAATATCTATTGATTTATTTTTATGTGGTGCTGAGGATCGAACCCAGTGCCTCAGGCATGCAAGGCAAGCGCTCTACCACTGAGCCACATCCCAGCCCCTCTTGTATTGCTTTTTTAATAAGCTCTTGGCATTATGTTGACTTGCAAAATCTGGTTCTTCTATTACATGATACTAATGGCTTGAGGGTAACACATGAGGTGAGACTTGAAAATGAGTATGGGAATTCCCCTTTATCCACAGTGGATGCCTGAAATCACAGGTAGTACCAAATCCTCTTATATATAAACTATGCTTTTCCTATCTATCAAAAGTTTATGTTAGGCACAATAAGAGATTAACAACCAAGTCTAATGATAAAAAAGAGCAGTAATATTCTGTAGTAAAAACTATGTGAATGTTTTCTCTTTTAAAATATTTTAATAACTTGTTGCACCAAAATGTCAGACTGTGGTTGACTGAGTAACAGAAACTTTCAGGACTGTTTTGGAAGTCGGTGGTTAATGAGTAGGAGTTGTGGTGAATATGAATTTTTAATTTTAAATATCCCAGTCCCAAAATAAACTTGACCCTTGACAACAAAATGTTGTCATTTGAGATGTCTATGCTACACTATCCAGTTTTTACTGTTTGTCTCTATGTAAATTGAAACTTTAATGCATTGCTGTGGGTTAAATACGGTTCTTGGAGCTCCATCGAAAGGGTCTTAGTTATACACATCTTTGTGGTTATTCCTAAAGCATACATTCCAAGTTTAGATTTATGGTAAAGTGGTCTGTATCCCAAAATATGGCCCCACTGGTTACTAAAGGTATAATTTTTGATAAGTCATTAACTTCTTATAGGTCCTATAACTAAAATACAGGGAAAATACTTGTCTTACCTGAGCATGCATATACGTTTTTGACTTCTTTGCTGCCAAATCTTAAACAAAATTTCAGCTTTAGAGAGGTATGATTTGCACAAATTTTACTTTACTTGGATGTCATATATTGAAATCATATAGGATGTACTATTTTGTGTGTCCTCTTTCACTTAATACTTTGAAATTCATCCATGTTATTGACAGCATTCATGTTATTGCTTTGTTTTATTTGCGAAGTAGGAGTTTTATTATGTGGATGTTTTACATTTCTATATCTGTTTACTAGTTAATGGATATTTGGGCAGTTTCTAGTTTTGGGTAAAGTTCCTATGAACATTTGGATACAGTTTTTTTTTTGTAGGAACATACGTTTTCATTTCTTCTTAGGTGAATATCTAGGTATAGAAATTGCATGGTTGTATGATAAATGCATGTTTGTAACTTTAAAAAATCACCTGTTTTGCATTCTCACTAAGTAACTTCTGAGGAATTTCATGTACTCTGCATCCTGTCAACACTTGGTATTGTTAGCCTTATTAACTTTAGTTACTGGTGGGTCTATAGTGATATAACATCATGGTTTTAATTTGTAATTTCCAAAGACTAGTAATGATCATCTTTTCATGTGCTTATTTGTATATTTCGGTCAAATGTGTGTTCATATCTTTTACTCATTTAAAATAATGGTTTTTGTTTCTTGTTAAATTGCAGGAGTTTTTTTCTTTTTTAAATGTATTTTTTTTGTTTGTTTTTGGTACCAGGGATTAAACTCAGGAGTTTTCGATCGCTAAGCCACATCCCCAGCCCTGTTTTGTGTTTTATGTAGAGACAGGGTCTCACTGAGTTGCTTAGCGCCTCGCCGTTGCTGAAGCTGGGTTTGAACTTGAGATTCTCTTGTCTCAGCCTCCCAAAGTGCTGGGATTACAGGCATGCGCTACTGTGCCCGGCTTTTAATGTGTTCTTGGTGTAAGGGTTTTATTTATTTTTATTTTTACTGTTTTGTTACCAGGGATTGAACCCAGGGACACTTTACCAATGAGCCATATACTTATCCCTTTTTTATATTTATAGACAGGGTCTCTAATCACATGGTTTGCAAATGTGTTCTTATAGCTGGTGTTTTTCTTTTTTCTTAATAGTGTCTTCAGAGAACAAAACAATTTTTTTTTTTTTTTGGTGCTGGGGATTGAACCCAGGGCCTTACGCATACGAAGCAAGCACTCTACCAGCTGAGCTGTCACCAGCCCCAAAACAATTTAATCTCTATATAGTTCAAGTTACTGTTTTTTAAATCCCCCTCTGCCCCCCTATAGATAATGCTCTTTGTATTTTAAGGATTTGTTTCTAAAGTCACTAATATTTTCTTTTGGAATTTTTTTTTTAGACTAAGGCTTGAACTCAGGGGCACTCAACCACTGAGCCACACCCCCAGCCCTATTTTGTATTTTATGTAGAGACAGAATCTCACTGAGTTGGTTAAGTGCTTCACCGTTGCTGAGGTTGTCTTTGAATTCACGATCCTTCTGCCTCAGCCTCCTGAGCTGCTGGGATTACAGGTGAGCGCCACTGTACCCAGCTAAAGTCGTGTCCCCCGCACCGCAAATAGCTTTGTTTCACATTTAGGTCTGTGAAAGGCTTTGAATTAAAGTTTGTATAATGAATGAGGTAAGGATGGAGGTTGTTGTTTTTTTTTGGTACTGGTGATTGAACCTAGGGGTGCTTAACCACTGAACTGAGCCATATGCCCAGTTCTCCCCAGCTTTTTTGGGACAGGATCTCACTAAGTTGTCTAGACAGGCCTCATACTTAAGATCCTCTTGCCTGAGTCTCACTAGTAGGTGGGACTATAGATGTGTGCTACTGTACGTGGCTTGCTATTTGCTTTCTATTTATCTCATATATTCTTTTTCTCTCATTGAAATGATTAAGCATTTTTGGAATATTTCATTTTATCACCTCTAGTACATTAGCTATATTTAATTGTAACTTTTAATTTTTTTTTTTGTGGTGCTGAGTTTCTAACCTAGTGATAGAGTGTGTGTTTAGCATTGAACTACACCCCTAGCCCTGTTTTATTTTTTCCATGACTACTGTAGAGTTTAAAGCAGGCACAATCTAATTTATAGTACAACTATACTGCTTGATGTATAAAGAACCCTGTGGTGTAGTGTATCTGTTTTCCCACTTCCTGTTCATTTTGCTATTGTTCTGCATTTTATTTCTAGATATGTTACAAACCCCATATATTTTAGTCAGCTTTTTCACTGCTGTGACCCAAAGACCTGACAGAAACAATTTTAAGGAGGAAAAGTTTTTTGGGGGGCTTACGGTTTCAGAGGTCTCAGTCCACAGATGGTGGACTCCATTGCTCTGGGCCTGAGGTGAGGCAGAACATTATGGTGGAAGTGTGTGGCAAAGGAAAGAAGCTGGGGACATGGTACCAGGAAGCAGAGAGAGCTCCTTTCACCACAGACAAAATATATAAACTCCAAAGGCATGCCCTCAGTAACCCACCTCCTCCAGCCACACCCTACTATCTACAATTACGACCCAGTTAATTCCTATCAGGGGATTAATGCACTGACTAGGTTAAGGATCTCATTACCCAATCATTTCACCTCTAAACCTTCTTGCAGTGTTTCACACATGAGCTTTTGGGGAACACTTAATGTCTAAACCATTAACAACCATAATTCATTGTTACTATCAGTTTTAAACAGACAGTTGTCCCTTAAAGAGGAAAAGATGTATTTATCCGAATTCTTCAAGGCTTGTTTTTTTACAAACTTTGTTAGAGTGGGCCTGGAGAGGGACCTTTGCCATAGGGCTAGTTTAGCCCAGTTTATAAGGTCTTAGCTGAATGCCCTGAGTTAAATAAAACCTCTTTGGTCAGGACCAAAACGTCTGTGTCGAGTTTGGTAATTAAGTTTATAGTTCCTAATTTGTTGCTTGTTACCTACTGATTGTTTCTTTGTCCATGGAATCTCACCCATGTGTCGCTAGTTTAAGTAGTAGAGATAAACGGGTGTCTCACAAATTATAGCTGTTGCAGCCTTCCAAAACCGATGAGGGTTTCTGACTGGGTTTCTGCTCTGCTTGGATTCCTAGATTTCCCCTTTCTGGCCAGAATCTGCAAAGTGCCTCAACGCACAAAGCTTGAACAGTTATAGGGCTCAGGTAATATGTTTTCTCTCTGGAATTACGGTTCTTTTCTATTGTCCAATATTTAAGAATGGTTATTCCATGTATGTTGCCAATTTTTTAGTTTATGGTGATGATGGTGGTTCAGTATCAAGTTACTCCATCGTGTTCAGACTGCTTTAATCTGTAAATACAGTATTGCATGTGATGTCATTACAATCTATTTTATAAACTAACATCACATTTTGTAGACAGCCTTCTAACAGCAATTGTCCTGGTGTAGCCAATATTCACGTTCTAATTCTTCATTACTAGATTTAATGTAAAATAAGAAACGTTAGCCTTCCTAATAGTATCATAAATAGTACCCTGGATCTACTATTTTACCTGTTGCTTTTTAATGTCTATAGTCAGTAATCAGAACTGTCTCACTGGCCCCTGTACCTGTAGTAGTTGGAGCTTTAAAATATAATCTCACTACTGATTTTTGGATTATCGTGTTCTTGTTCTATAATATTCCAGCACATTTAGTAAAATATTTTGTATCAGCTCTAACCACCTAGTATCCATTAGAATATGGAAAAGCACTGGGCTCTTAAAAACCTACTTTAACATTGGAGGAGAAAAGTGATTGAAAATGGCTAATTTTTATAATAAGGAGGCATTAAAGTATATTAATTAAAGGAAAAGTGTTGCTAGAGGTATCTTGGGTCATTGTTTAGGTTTATAGACTTCAATTTTGTTTTCTTAGCAGAATTAACCCAGTCTCCACTCATTATCCAAGAAAAGACTCTTCAGGTAAGATTTTTAAAAATTACGCTGGGCGGGGGCTGGGGTTATGGCGCAGTGGTAGCGTGCTCACCTAGCACGCGTAAGGCACTGGGTTCGATCCTCAGCACCACATAAAAATAAAATAAAGATATTCTGTCCACCTACAACTAAAAAAATAAATATTTAAAAAAAAATTACACTGGGATTTGTATTGCAAGTTGCAGTATACACATTTGAGACGTCATAATTATAATGTGTGGTTTATATCTGCTTAATCAAACCATGCTTGTTTATCAGATATTTAATTGTAACAAATCTTTGTGCCACATTTGGCATTTACATATTGATAAATGAGGACAAATAACTTCCCCTCATTTTATCATCATCATTTCTAGGCAAACAGTATTGTTATAAAAATATTGTGCTTTTACTTAGTACTTTTAAAAAATACTTGTTTTTTTAATGTCTTGGTAAAAAGTCATTTATAGGCAAATATACATACATACATATTCACAATCTGTAGGCTTAAGTAAGATATTTGGGCTGGAAGATCTTATGAGTAAATAGTGTTTGCTATTAAGTGGATTTTGAATATCTGTCAAAGGATCACTTAGTAAAGGGAAGTTCCTTATATATATTGAAACTGTAAAATGGTTTTCCCTCTGAAATTATCAAATATCTTATGTTGCTAATGCAGAGAATTAAAGTGTTTAATTTAGAAAAGACTAGTAACTGCTGATGTTATCTGGCATGAGAAAAACCTGAAGTTGGAGAACATGATCTATACTTATCTATTGGTGCTTCAGAGATGGATAGTTCTTTCTTCTACCAATCTCCCAATGCACGCCTGGATAACGTTTTTCTTCTTGTGCTGAAAAATAAGTCCATGTTGTTAAGCAGACATCTCTAAATTGATCATCTGATTTCCATAGCTTCCATGAGTTCAAATTAATTTTGAACTTTAAAATTTTATTTGATTATCAGGTAGGAATTCTTTGAAATATTTCTCTTGCCTTGAAACATCTTCTCTTTGATATCGTTACCTTTTTCCTTTGCAGGACTTAGTTTAGGCTTGTTAGTACAGTAAATATTTATCAGTGTCACTTATTTACTAGGAACTGTTATGCAGTAGACTCTGGATGCGTTGTTGAACAAGGTGTAGTTTCTCACTGTATAACATCCATAGCCTATGAAGGAAAAGGAATAGGAGTTGGAAAATACTGTAGTTCAAGGTGCTATTTGTGTCAAGTAGGTGGATTTTTTTCTGGATAGTCAGTAGTCTTCTGCGTACTTTTGGCATGGGGTGTTACCAAAATCTTAGTCAACTTTTTTTTTTTAAATTTTTATTTATTGTTTTAGTTGTAGGTGGAAAGAATACCTTTATTTTATTTTATGTGGTGCTGAGGATCGAACCCAGTGCCTCATGCGTGCTAGGCGAGCACGCTATCACTGCGCCACAATCCCAGCCCTCAACTTTTAATTTAAAGGGAATATATCATATTAAATCTTAAGAGTAAAGGGAATTCTAGTAAAATGCTATGTATTATGGATTGTAAGAAGTACAAAAATACTATTTGCTAAAAGGATACAAAGAAAGGTTTGTTTATGTAGTCAGTTATGGTGTCTTATTTCTTTTCTTCCAGGGACATTTCAGTATAAGGTAAAAATCTAAAATTATTGCTCTTAATGTTTTGGGGACAAATATCATGTGACTACATAGTTTTGCTAATAGTCATTGGGTCATTAAGTAGATTATCTCATTTTATGTTCCCTGTCTTTCCTTCTGGGGGAGAGGTTTCTAGGCCCCACCACTTGACGTGGAACATTTTTATTCTTAGTACCATAACTGACCATACATAAAAGCAAATGATGTTTTGTCTTGCCATGGATTTCTCACTGATGTTTCTAATAAAGTGGTTTAAACTGTCCAGTTTTATATACATTGAAGGCAAAAGCTAACCAAGAAAGGGATGTTTTGTCAAGAGATTAATACAATCATCTTTTTTTTTTTTGGTACTGGAGATTGAACTCAGGGGCACTTGACCACTGAGCCACATCCCCAGCCCTATTTTGTGTTTTATGTAGAGACAGGGTCTCACTGAGTTGCTTAGCGCCTTGCGGTTGCTGAGGCTGACTTTGAACTCGTGATTCTCCTGCCTCAGCCTCCCTTAGTGCTGAGATTACAGGCTTGCGCCACCGCGCCCAGCTTACAATCATCTTCTTAAAATAATGGTATTTGCTCATTAAGACATTTGGCCCATGAAATTTAATAAATACTGCTGGGCCGTTAATTTATATTCATGTTTGGGTATGTTTCCAGTCGTTGTTTCAGTCTTAGAAAATATTTTTCTACATTAAACTTAATTCAGTAAAATTATGCTTACAATGTATTTCAAGTATAACTGTACCAGGATGTTAGTGGATGACCATATATGTACATTTTACTCTTTTACCATCATCATCATCATCATTATTATTTGGTACCAGGGACTGAACCCAGGGCTGAACCACATCCCTAGCCCTTTCTACTTTTTATTTTTGAAACAGGGCCTTGCTAAGTTGCTAAGGCTGGCCTTGAAATTTCAATCCTCCTGCCTCAGCCTCCCAAGTTGCTGGGATAACTGGCATGTGCCACCATGTCCCACACTTTTATTATTGTTAAGAGTAAGGAAATTAACTTTAAAAATTTAATCATCTGGGTGTGGTGTCACATACCTATAATCCTAGTGACTGAGAGTAGGATCACAAGTTCAAGGCCAGCCTCTGCAGTTTAGTGAGACCCTATCAAAAAATAAAAAGAGGCTGGGCCAGGGTTCTGGCTCAGTGGCTGAGTGCTTGCCTAGCACATGTGAGTTCGATCCTTAGCACCACATAACAAAATAAAGGCATTCTGTCCATCTACACCTACAAAAAATAATTTAAAAAAATAAAAAGGGAACTACGGTTGTAGCTTAGTGGTATAGCCTTGCCTTGCACATGTGAGGCAGTGGGTTCAATCCTCAGCACCACATAAAAATAAAATAAAGATATTGTGTCAATCTATACCTAAAAATATTAAAAAATATAAAAAAAGATTGGGGATGTAGCTCAATGGTAAAGCACCCTTGGGTTCAATTCCCAGCACACACACACACACCCAAAAATAAAAAATCAGATAACTTATAGACTCATTAGTTTTTTTTTAATTAGCAAAAAAAATTATTAGGTCATTGCACATTGTGCTAATTAAAGTGACTCATTTTTGCTAATTAAACCATGTATGGTAGACTAGAGAGAAGAACATTTGCTCACTATGTTAAAAAATAAGCCCAACAGGAAATTCATGGCTGAGATTAAGACTCTAGGAACACAAGGTGCTTAAGTTGACGTCTAGATGGATTTTTTTTTTTTTGTACTAGGGATTGAACCCAGGGGTGCTTAACCACTGAGCCTCATCCCCAGCCCTGTTTAATATTTTACTTAGAGGGTCTTGCTGAGTTGCTTAGAGCCTCACTAAATTGCTGAGGCTGGCTTTGAACTCGGTATCTTCCTTCCAGAGCCTCCCGAGCCACTGGATTACAGGCATGCACCACTGTGCCCAACTGGATGTGGAATTCTAATGAACAGTACCTTGCTAAATTTGTGTATTCAGCTTTGGTATCTGACAGTTGACTGATATTTAGAATATTTGAATGTTGTATTGTATTTGTTGGGGCATGTACATAACAAAAATGATATGGTTGATATTTAAAGTTTTAAAAATATTTAAACTTTTTGAATGGTAAGAAGAGAATCTCTATCACTGAGCCACATCCCCAGCTTTTAATTTTTTATTTTGAGATGGGGTCTTGCTAAGTTGCTTAGGGCCTTGTTAATTGCTGAGGCTGACTTTGAACTTGCCATCATTCTGCCTCCCAAGCTGCTGGGGTTATGGAGTACCACACCCCACAAAACTTTAAAATTTTTTTCTTTTGCAGTACTGAGGGTTCAGACCAGAGGTGCTCTAGTACTGAGCTACATCCCAAATCCTTTTTTTAAATTTTGAGATGGAGTCTCACAAGATATCTGGTACAAATTTCTTTTGGTACTGGAGATTGAACTCAGGGGCACTTGACCACTGAGCCACATCCCCAGCCCTATTTTGTGTTTTATGTAGAGACAGGGTCTCACTGATTTGCTTAATGCCTCGCGGTTGCTGAGGCTGGCTTTGAACTCACAATTCTCCTGTCTCAGCCTCCGTCAGTGCTGAGATTACAGGCTTGCGCCACTGTGCCCCGCTGCTGCTTAATTTCTTAAGGTTTTGCTACTTTTTTCTTTTTTTACCCACTAGTGCTGAGGGTTGAATCTGGGTCTTGGTTTATGCTGAGCAAGCAGTCTTCTACTGAGCTGCATCCCTAGCCCATTATTTTAAAGATTTTTTTTTTTTTAAAAAAAGCTTAGAAGGTTCTGGATATTAATCCTTTATCAGATACATGTTTTGTACATTTTCTCCTATGGAGTTGCCTTTGTATTCTGTGATGATGCTCTTTGAGACACAAAAGGTTTTCATTTTGATGTAGTATGGTTTATTTTTCTTTGTCCTTTGTCAACCAGCAAATCAACGGTTGCAGTGTCACAGTGTTTATGTTCAGTAACCCTTACCCATAGCCTAACATTATATCACAAAGCCTGTCATTTACCTCTCTTTGTCTTGTCACATAGGCATTGTATTAGCTTATAGGACGGGGGAAGGATAAGTACAGTACAAGAAGATATTTGAGAGAGGAAATCACATTCACATAACTCTTGTTACACTATTTTACTTCTATTACAGTATTTTGTCTTTGGTTGTCATACTTAAGAATCATTGCTAAATGCAATGTCATGAAGCATTTCTCCTATTTCTTTATAAGAGTTTTATAATTTTTAGCTGTTATGCTTATATCTTTGATCATTTTGATTTAATTTTTGTATTTGGTGTAAGAGAAAGGTCCAACTTTATTCTTTTGTTTAGACACACATAAAATTTTCCCAGACTACCGAAAAGATTGCTAAATAGTCTTGGTATCTTTGTTAAAAATAGTTTGATCATATAGTAGTCACTTTTATCCATGGACAGGATGTTCCAAGACCTGTGGATGCCTGAAACTGTGGACAGTACTAAACCCTATACATACACTGTTTTTTACCTATTTTGTGCAAAATTCCTGTGATAATTTATAAAATAGCCACAGTAAGAGATAAGCAATAATAATAAAATAGAATAATTAATAACAATGTACTGTAAAAAGTTATGTAAATGTGGTTTCTTCTCTCAGAATATCTTCTTGTACTGTACTAATCCTTTCTGTCATGATGTGAGATGATACAATATGTGTAATGAGATGAAGTGAGGTGAATGACAGTCTTTGTGACTGTTAGGCTATGAATAAGCACTGTGATACTGCAATAGTTGATTTGATGGTTGACATGGCTATTAATTAACTAAAGGATAGGTAGTGTATATGCTGGGTGATTCATATCCTAGGATAGAATGATATTTCTTTTTGGAATGACAGTTCATTATAACACTCAGAATAGCATGCAATTTAAAACTTGTGAATTGTTTCTGGAATTTTAATACTAATATTTAATATTTTTGTACTGCAGCTGACTTCAGGTAATTGAAACCACAGAAAGTGAAACTGGGCAAGAGGGACTGACGTATAAGGGTTTATTTCTAGACTTTATATTTCATATCATTAGTTTATATGTTTACACTGGCTTCCACACTGGCTTTTTATTTTATATTTTTTAGTTTGGTTTGGTTTTACTTTTTGCGGTGCTGGGGAGGGGAACCTAGAGTCCTTGCTCATGTTAGGCAGCTGTTCTACCTCAGTACTGCTTGAATGACTGTAGCTTTGTAGTATATTTTGAAATCAAGAAACATGAGTTCTCTAACATTGTTTTTGATCTTCAAGGTTGTTTTGGCTATATAGGGTCCTTTGAAATTGTGTAAATTGCAGGATGAAATCATCTATTTCTGCAAAAAAAAAAATGAAATGGTCAAAAAAATTTTTAAAAATATATACTCTTTAAGTTGTGGATGAACTTTTATTTTTTTTTATTTATGTGTGGTGCTGACAGTCAAACCCAGTCCTCACACATGCTAGGAAAGCACTCTACCACTGAGCCACAACCCCAGCTGATGATTGAAATTTTGATAAGGGATTGTATTGAATCTGAAGATCACTTTGGGTAATATTGACATCTTCAGATGATTATCTTTCCATTTATTTGTATATTTAATTTTGGGCAGCATGCATCGTTATAAATGTATTAGTCTTTTGCTTCTTCAGTTAAGTCTATACCTAAATGTTTATTCTTTTTTTTTTTTTTTTTTTTTTTTTTTTTTTTTTTTTTTGGTGCTGGAGATTGAATTCAGGGGCATTTGACCACTGAGCCACACCCCCAGCCCTATTTTGTATTTTATGTAGAGACAGGGTCTCACTGAATTGCTTAGCACCTCGCAGTTTTTGAGGCTGGCTTTGAACACGTGATTCTCCTGTCTCAGCCTCCCTAAGTGCTGGGATTACACGCGTGTGCCACTGAGCCTGGCTTAACTGTTTATTCTTTTTGATTCTATTTTACATGGAATTGTTTTCTTTTTTTTCTTTTTCTTTTTGGTACAGTGGATTGAACTCAGGGGCACTCGAACACTGAGCCATATCCCCAACCCTGTTTTGTGTTTTTATGTAAAGACAATGTTAGGGTATCAGCCAGCCATACAGGACACCTCATGCAGCCAGGAGATCCTTTATTCAGGGGGGTGGGCGCCCAGGAGGAGGAAGGAGAAAAGGGGAAGAGGGCACGTGGGACAGGGCATTTATAGGGCTTGCTACGAAAACATGGCAAGCTATGGATTGGTTACTTTAAAATCTGCATGGCAGCGGTCTTCTTTTATGTGCTAACCTGAGTGGTTAGGCTTTGTTTTTTCTGGTGGAAGATTTGGGAGAGGAACCGCTTAGGGCAGGAGCTGCTTTAGGCTTTTAGGGAAGGGGTGCTAAAAACTGAGTATAAAAAGGCTGTTTTTTACCTTACAGACAGGGTCTCACTGAGTTGCTTAGTGCCTCACTGTTGCTGAGGCTGGCTTTGAACTTGCAGTTCTCCTGTCTCAGCCTCCTTAAGTGCTGGGATTACAGGCATGCGCCACGTGGAATTGTTTTCTTAATTTCCTTTGTGTGTGTATTGTTGTATCTCCAGCTCCCCCTTTTATAGTTTGGATCATGAGTAGAATTGCTAGATTTTATGGCTTGTAATTAACTTGTTTATCATACTGATAAACAACTTATCATTGATTTGATTGTCTTAGGTAATAGACTTAACATTTTTCCATTTTCCTTTTTTTGTCATGCTAGGAATCAAGCTCAGTCTTGTGCATGCTGTACTGCAGCCACATCCCCAGTCCCTCTTTCATTTATTGTTGTTTTTTGAAGCTGTTTGAGCTGTATAAGCTGTTTTTGGAAGCTGATGTAACTTTGTGTCTCCTGTTGTGTCTAGATATGGAGGGTTGCAGGTGTTGTGATCTTTGATAATTGCAAATACACTTCAAAGGGATAAGTTGTATTTTTAAGAAAAGGGACAAAAGAGTAAGAATGTAAAAATACTACTTTTTTTTTTTTTTAAGAAAATTCAGAGTTGTGCAGTTATCACCACTAATTTTAGAACCCCCCCAAATGCCTCATGCTAGTTACTCCAGTTTATCATCTCTG
The DNA here is from genome assembly GCA_004024805.1 of Geosciurus inauris. Classification (NCBI taxonomy): domain Eukaryota; kingdom Metazoa; phylum Chordata; class Mammalia; order Rodentia; family Sciuridae; genus Geosciurus; species Geosciurus inauris. Next base: position 23,286 of record PVHX01003447.1, on the reverse strand, counting down.
TATCCCTGGTAGCCACTAATTGAACTTTTGTTTCTATGGATTTTGTTCTTATGGATTTATCTGTTTTGGATAGTTCATGTAAATGGAATTATACAGTATGTGACCTTTTCTGTCTTTTCACTTAGCATAATGTTGTAAGTTTCATCCATGTTGAAGTATTTTGTCAGTACATTGTTTTAAGGTCTGATTAATATTCCATTTTATGGATATAACACATCGTTTATTCATTCATTGGCTATTTTTACTTTTTTACTGTTATGAATATTGTTGCTGTGAACCCTTATGTACATGTTTTTGTGTGAACACGTTGTCAGATTATTTTGTGTATATATCTAGGGTTGAAATTGCTGAGTCATATGATAATCGTATGTTTGTTTGAAGAGCTACCAGACTCATTTCTGCAATGGAGCTATACCATTTCAGAGTCCTACCAGCAGTAAATTATGGTTCTAATTTCTCTACATCCTTGACTACATTTTTTTTAATTAAACATTTTTTTTTTTGGTAGTACTGGGGATTGAACCCTTTACCAGTGAACTGTATCTGCAGCCCTATTTGACTTTAGCCATTCTAGTGGTTTTGAAGTAGTATCCCATTGTGGTTTTGAGTTATAATTCCTTAATGACTAATGACGTTGAACATTTTTTCGTGTGCTTATGGCCATTTGTGTATCTTTGGGAAAATGTCTGCTCAGACCATTAGCTCATATTTTAATTGAGAACTTTGAAACATTGTTGAGTTGTAGGAGTTACTTATTATAGACAAAAATGCTTTTGGGGTGAGGTGGTTCACACTTGGAGCCTGAGGCAGAAGGATCACAAGTTCAAAGGCAGCCTCAGCAACTTATTAAGGCTCTGTCTCAAAAAAAAAAAAAAAAAAAAAAAAGCTGGGGGTGGGGAGTGGTGTTGCTGAGGATGTAGCTCAGTGATTAAGTTCTCCTGGGTTCAATCTTCAGTACCAAAAAAACCCCCAAAACCAAAAACTTTATTCTTTTTTTTAAAAATATTTATTTTTCAGTTGTAGGTGGACAGAATATCTTTATTTTATTCTTATGTGGTGCTGAGGATCGAACCCAGTGCCTCATGCGTGCTAGGTGAGCACGCTACCACTGCGCCATAACCCCAGCCCCCCAAAACTTTATTCTTGAGTGGACTTTTCCCTGTCTTGATTATGACCTTTGGAGCACAAAAACAATTTTAATGAAGTCCCATTTATCTGTTTTTCCTTTATTCTTGCCTTTTTGGTTTCATATCGTAGAAACCCATGCTGAATCCAAGGTCATAAAGATTTGCTCCTGGGCTGGGGTTGTAGCTCAGAGGTGGAGCGCTTGCCTAGCATGCATGAGGCAATGTGTTCAATCCTCCGCACCACATATAAGTAAGAAATGAATAAAATAAAGATCCATCAACGATTAAAAAATATTTACTCCTGTTTTCTTATAAAAGTTATTGTTCATATATTGCTTTTTTGTAATGGTTTTAAATTCATTTTATTTTTATTAATCATTTGTTAAAAATGATTCTTTTTATATATTTTAATTCCAATTAGGTTTACGTGACAGAATGCATTTTTGATTCATTGTATACAAATGGAGCACAACTTTTCATTTCTCTGGTTGTACGCAATATAGAGTTATACCATATGTGCAGTCATACATGAACCTAGGGCATTGTTGTCCATCATATTCTGCCATCTTTCCTGCCCCATTCCTTCTCTCCTCTCCCCTTTGACCAAAGTTCCTCCATTCTTCCTATGCCCCTCCCACATTATGGATCAGCATCCACTTACCAGAGAGAACATATTTGGCCTTTGGTTTTTTGGGATTGGCTTACTTTGCTTAGCATGATGTTCTCCAGCTCCATTCATTTACCTGCAAATGCCATAATTTTCTCTCTTAATGCTGAGTAATATTCCATTGTGTATATATACCACAGTTTTCTTTATTGAAGGGCATCTAGGTTGGTTCCGCAGTTTAGCTATTGTGAATTGTGCTGGTGTACACATTGAAGTGGGTGTTTACTGTAGTATGTTGCTTTTAAGTTCTTTGGGTATAGACCGAGGAGTGGGATGGCTGGGTCAAATAGTGGTTCCATTCCAAGTTTTCTAAGGAATCTCCATACTGCTTTCCAGATTGGTTGCACCAATTTGCAGTCCCACTAGCAATGTATGAGTGTGCCTTTTCTCCTACATCCTCACCAACACTTATTGTTGTTTGTATTCTTGACAACTGCCATTCTGACTGGCGTGAGATGAAGTATTAGAGGAGTTTTGATTTGCATTTCACTAATGGCTAGAGATATTGAACAGAAAAAAATCATGATTCTTATTGCGCTGTCTTAGCATTCCTGTAAAAAGTCAGTTGACCATATATGTAAGGGTTTATTTATGGATTTTTAATAGATCTATGTGTATTCTTGTATTAGTAGCACATTGTCTTGATTGCTGTGTCTTTGTAATAAATTTTGAAATTAGAAAAGTGTGAGTTATTCTACTTCATTTTTCTTTTTTTTGAATGCTTAATAGATGTGTATCTTTTCTTTAAAAAAACAAAAAACAAAAAAACCAAAAAAAAACCCAGGCTGGCCGTGAACTCAAGATCCTTCTGCCTTAGTCTCCTGAGTATCTGGGATTACAGATGTGTACTACCATGCTTGGCTAAGAATATTAAAAAAAAAAAATTTTTTTTTTCTTTTTGAGTGGTGCTGGGAATTGTATGCCAGGCAAGTGCTTGCTCTACCATTGAGCTGCATTCTCAGACATACCCCCATTTTTCAGTTGGGGGTTTTGCTATGTTGCTCAGGCTGGCCTTGACCTTGAACTCCTCCTACCCTTATGCCTTGCCCTCATGAGTAGCTGGGACAAGTGTGTGCCACCATGCCCATCTACATTTAGTGGTTTTTAAAATTAGAAAGTATTTTTTAAATTGACAAGTAAAAATTGCATATATTAATGGGTTACCATGTGATTTTTAAATTTTTTTAATTTGTAGATGGACACAATATCTTTATTTTATGTGATTCTGAGGATCGAACCTAGTACCTCATACATGTGAGGCAAGTACTCTATCACTGAGCCACAACCCTAGCCCCCATGTGGTGTTTTGATATATGTATACACTGTGTTATGTTCAGTTAGAGTAAATCTATCTGCTTAAATGTTTGACATTTCTTTGTGGTAAAAATGTTCAAAATCCTTTATTCTAGCATTTTTGAAATGCACAGTATATTATTATTTTCTGTAGTTACCCTACTGAGCAATACAACACCAGGATTTATTTGTTGTCTCACTGTATTGTAGTGCCTGTTAAGCAACCTTTCCTCACCTATCCTTTGCTTTCTCCAGCCTATAGTTAACTGCTATTCTTTTATTCTTTCAACTTTGAGATTACTTTTTCTAGATTCCATGTATAAATGAGATAATGCAGTATTTGTCTTTCTGTGCCTGGCCTTTTTCACTTAACATCATAGCCATTATGGAAAACAGTATGGGGATTCCTCAGAAAATTAATAGAACCACTACATGATCCCTCAATCCCACTATGGGTTACATAACCAAAGGAAATAAAAGTGTATAGCAATCTCACATTCCTTGCAGCATTATTCATAATAGCTAAGAAATAGTATCTGCCTAAGTATCCATCAGCTGATGACTGGATAAAGAAAACGTGGCATATAAGTGCATAATAGAATACTATCTGGCCCTAAAAAAGGATGGAATCCTGTCATTGGTACATTATAATTATAATGGTGAGATTTGTTGTTACATATTCATACATGCCCATGATATATGGCCAATATCATTCCCCAGTATTTTGTCTTTTTCAAGTTTTTTTCCTCTAATGGAATAGAGTAAGTTTTTTTTTTTAAAAATATTGTTTTAGTTGTAGATGGACACAATATCTTTATTTTTATGTGGTGCTGATGATCGAACCCAGTACCTCACTCTTGTGAGGCAAGCGCTGTACCACTGGCCCCAGCCCCAGAGGAAGTTTTTTTTTTCTTTCTTTTAATATTTATGTTTTGGTTGTAGGCAGACAGAATATCTTTATTTTATTTTTATGTGGTGCTGAGGATCGAACCCAGTGCCTCACGCATGCTAGGCGAGCACGCTACCACTGCGCCAACAACCCCAGCCCGAGGAAGTTTTTTAATGGATATACTTTTTAGATTATTGTCTTAAGGATAGGCTAAAAAAGTGTGCATTTATTATTTTCACAGATGTCATTTTTAAAGGTATTCTAATGCTTAAAGGGAAGGTTTATATTTTGATTGAAATGCTTCTATAGTTGGGCAAATAATTGATTAGTGGGAGTAGTGTGTAAGGTCCAGAGGGCCAAATGACTTTGGGAGACACACTGGGTTCCATACAAATTGCCTTTTAGTTTAAGTTAAATCAAATTCACTGAATTTGTTTCTTAGTATTTAATTTCCTGAAGCTTGACTTATGTCTGCATACTTTTACTTTTTCAAGTGAACTTTATTAAGGTAAATTTGTATATAACAAAATTCACTTGACTTATTTGGAGAGATACTTACACTTATAAAATCACTGCCTAGTCAAGATTCAGAATATTCCCATTACTGCTAAGAGGGTTCTGGGTGCCCATTGGCCATCATTTCTCCCTCCTGCCCTGGTGAATTACTGATCTGATCTCCCTGTCACCGTTGCTTAGTTTTTGTTGTTGTTGTTTTTGCCTCTTAAAGAATTTAATAGAAACATTTATTTCCAGATATTTTATGAGGTCTTCAGAGTTTGTGATTATATTGTTTTTTGTTTTTTTTTTTTGGTACTGGGGGTACCATCCCCAGCCCTATTTGTGTATTTATGTAGAGACATGGTTTCACTGAGTTGCTTAGCGTCTCACTGTTGCTGAGGTTGGATTTGAACTCGCGATTCTCCCGCCTCAGCCTTCCAAAGTGCTCGATTACAGGTGTGCGCCACTGTGCCCGGCTTTTTTTGTTTGTTTGTTTTTAAATATTTTTTTACTTGTCAATGGACCTTTATTTTATTCATTTATATGTGGTGCTGAGAATCAAACCCAGTGCCTCACACATGCTAGGTAAGCGCTCTACCACTGAGCTCACACCCCAGCTCCATATTGTTTGTTCTTAACACAAACTAAAAATGATTAACTTTAAGAATTATTGGTTTAAATCTTGAATTTTCTCAGAGTTGTTAATGAATGATGACTTGATAATTTTACTTGACTATTAAATAAAAATTTTTGTGTTAAATTCTGCAATGGAAATACTGACATAACAAGGTTAACAGTGAATCTCTGAAATGAGATAATAGGCCAGGAGAAGGAAGATAGCATTAACTGATCTACCTCTATTCATTTCCATACTTGCCTTAAAAATTGTTAGTTTCATCATCCTGTTAACCATTAAACTTTTTGGCTTATATTTTCCTGTACATATGGATAACACTTTGAACAAAGACAACATTCAAAGTGATACTGTAGGGGCTGGGGTTATGGCTCAGCGGCAGAGTGCTTGCCTACCACGTGTGAGGCACTGGGTTCGATCCTCAGCACCTTGTAAAAATAAATAAAGGCATGCAGTCCATCTACAACTACAAAAAAATTTTAAAAAGTGATACTGTATTAAGTTTTGGCCAAAGCTATGTTTTTAAAACATAATGTTCTATTCCCATAGTCTTCCCCAAGGGCACAGAGTAACCTTTATTTATTTTTTATTTTTTTCATTTGTAAACATCTCAGTGTGTATTTCTTTTTGTTTTTGTTTTAAATATTTTTTAGTTGTCAGTGGACCTTTATTTTATTCATTTATTTATATGTGGTGCTGAGAATTGAACCCAGTGCCTCACGCATGCTATAGGCAAGCGCCCTACCACTGAGCCACATCCCAGCCCCTAGCTGTGTATTTCTAAAAGAGAACTTAAAAAAAATGCAATCATGATACCATTGTCACATCTAAAAATATTAACAATAATTCATTAAAAGGCTCCAGTGTTGAATATCCAGTCTCAAGCTGTGGTTTCACTACAAGGCCATAATCTTGTAGGCGCAGTATGATTTTTCTTTTTTTTTTTACAGGTGAAAAAAATAAATCTGGCAACCCACTAATCACATCATTTGTATTCCAGTATTATACTTCAGTTATGCTCGTTTTGAACCTTTATTTTTATTTCCCAGAAAGTGACCAAGGCAGTGGAGGAGAGAGGAATAATGTCTAACTTGATTTCTAGCCTCCTCCCCCGAAAATCTTTATTGAGATGTAATTCACAAATCATATTTCACCAGTTCAAAATGTAAAATCCAAGAGTTTTTTAGTTTGCAGAATTGCGAAGCCATCACCACAATTCTACAACTTTTTTTTGTCCCAAAATGAAACTATAACAATTAGTAGTGGGGCTGGGGTTGTAGCTCAGTGGTACAGCGCTTGCCTCGCATGCGTGAGGCCCTGGGTTCGATCCTCAGCACCACATACAAAGCAATAAAATAAAGACATTGTGTCCATCTACAACTAAAAAAATATTAAAAAAAAAAATCCTTTATAAAAAAAACCCAATTAGTAGTGACTGTTCCCTTCCAGGTACTTTTCCTTTTCCTGGTCCAAGCAACTACTTACCTACTTCCAGTTTCTATATATTTGCCCATTCAGGACATTAAAACAACAACAACAACAACAACAACAACAACAAAACACCACCAAACTCCTTCTATCTACCTAGAGTTGTTTTTTTTTTTAAACTAACTAGAATTTTATAGCCTTTGACCAACATCTCCCATCTGCCTCTCCTTCCTAATCACCTAAGTTTTGGTAACCACCATTCTATTTGCTCTTTCTATGATAACTTCTTAAAATTTCACGTGATTAAGATTGTGTGGCAGTCACGCCTGTAATTCCAGCGGCTCAGGAGGCTGAGGCAGGAGGATCATGAATTCTAAGCAGCCTCGGCAACACCCAGGCATTAAGCAACTCAGTGAGACCCTGTCTCTAAATAAAATACAATATAGGGCTGGGAATGTGACTCAGTGGTTGAGTGCCCCTGAGTTCAATGTCCAGTTACCCCAATCTCCCCACACCCCCGCAAAAAAAAATTGTGTGGCAGTTTTCTTTTTGTGCTTATTAGCTTATTTCAGTCAACATAAGGTCCTCTAGGCTTATCCCTGTTGTTGCAAATGACAGCAATTTGTTAATTTCTTTTTCTTCTCCTTCTACCCATTCCCTACCTCTCTCATTTGTACCAGGGATTAAACCCAGTGATGCTTTACCACTGAGCTACATAGCTACATATGTGCAGCGCTTTTTATTATTTTGAGACAGGGTCTCACTATGTTACTTAGAGCCTTGCTAAATTGTTAAGGCTGGCCTCAAACTTGTGATCCTCCTGAGTCATTGGGATTACAAGGGTGAGCCACTGCTCCTGGCCGAGTAATTTTTTTTTTAAGGTTAAAATACTGTTCTGTTGTATATATACACATCACATTTTTTCTATCCATTCAGTTGTTGGTGGACACTTCTAGATCTTTTGTAAGACAGTTAATTTTACAGATTTATCAAGATTTCATGTTCTTTGGGCAGAACTCTTTTAAAAATTTATTCTAATTAGGTATATATGATAACAGAATGCATTTTGATTCATTGTACATAAATGTGGTCATAACTCTTGACAGCCAATTCTTGACCTTACTGTATGCCTTCTATTCGAAAGTCTGTAATGATTATTCAAAAAACCCAAAACAAAACAAATCCTCAAAATCTTAGAGGTAGGTTGACCAGAATTAAAAGGACTGGTTAAAAATCTGAGTGCTCATATAATCTATTTCAGTTTATTGATTTGTAGGTTTGGGGATTTGAACGAAGAAATTCTGTTTTCTAAGATTTATTTACAATATTGTGATGTAATATACATAAAGTTTAGTATTCTTAAAGTATAAAACCTTTGTGTAACATTTTACATATATTTAGACCCATGTAATTATATCCATATTAAGATACAGAATGTTTTCCTGTTTCCTCCCACCTTTTCTCTTTCAGTACATACTCTAAAGACATGATCACTATTTTGTCTTCTATCACAATAATATCTTTGGTTCTTGGTTTTCACTTTATAGAAGTCCTTTTCAGAATATTCCCTTTTGTTTTTTTTTTTGGTTGTAAATAGGGCCATACCTAACCTGTTGGTAAAGTTACAATCAGAGGAAGAGATGGAAGTGAGCAAGGCAAATTATGATTCATATGATGAATAGCATCATCCTAAGTAGCATTCCTCATGGTCAGAGTGTATTTTACTAGAACTAGAGTTTTTTATCATTTGGATTTTCTTTATCATAAGGAAAATGATGAAAAAAGTAATGTGAGGTAATGAATGTTCATGTACCCATCTACAACTTAATTTAACAAATATCTTCTGTCATACTTGTTTCGGATTAAAAAAAACTTTGCTAGGATCCAATCTGAAATTTAGTGTAAGTTCTAGAAATAATACAAGGAACTCCTGGTGCTCTTCACCACTTGATGGCATTTTGTTTCATACGCATTTCTTTCCATTTTTGCCCCCTGAATTATTTGAGAATAAGTTGAAGGCACTGTGCCCTTTTGTTTCTAATTATTTGAGCATGTATTTACTAAGAATAAAGACATTCTCTTAATATAACCATAGGTACTTCTTTGTGGTTTTTGTAGTTTTAGATGGACAGCATGCCTTTATTTTATTTGCTTATTTTTGTATGCAGTGCTGAGGATCAAACCCAGTGCCTCACATGTGCTAGGCAAAGTGCTCTGCCACTGAACCCCATCCCCTTTTTATGGGTTTTTATAGTTTAATGTTGGATATACCTCAGAGAATATTTCACATAGTACCTCAGATTGATATGCCATCAGAATTTTTAGTATGTTTAGTATATGTATCAAAGTACTTGAAAGGTGGTACCCTGTCTGGATATTTCAGTGCCCACTTTTTCTCTTACATGTATAATTTTTAGTATTTTCCCTTGACACATTTACATTTTAATATAAAACTGATAATGGTCTCTTTCCCTTAGTGTCTTCAGTTTTCACATTTTATTATAGATTATAATATTTAGAGATTTTGAAAAGATCCTATCATTGCTTTAGGGGAACAACTGGGGCATGCAGGTAATGTCATATCCTGGGGAGGTGTTTTTTTAAAATATTCTAAAATCTAGAAACATACTAACTTTATGACCCTGGTCATGTTACTTGATCCTTTGGAAACTTGAAGCTCTTACTATGATATGGGGATAAGTAGCACCTACCTACCTCAACAACCCTAAGAGGATTAAATGAGATAATGTGTATAAAGTACCTAGCCCAGTGATTGGTACATAATTTAGTAAATAATAGCTTTAAAGTTAAAGCATATGATATTTATTTGCAGTTTTGGAGTTTGGCTTTGCTTAACAAAGTAATCTTTGTCCATTTAGAATAGTTTTATTAAGCATATGCTATTATGTTACAGTATTTACATAGTTTTATGTGCATTTCTATGTATATTGTAACTGTAGTTCTTATGTGAACTTAGAAGTTCATCTTTCTGCACTAAACACTTTTTAAAAGCCCTTTTTATTGTTCTACAATAATCCCACAAGGCTGGTGTGGGGGGTGGTGATTGTATTTGTTTTGAGAGCTCAAAACGGATACCTCTATAGTGTATAGTTTAACTAGTTACTGATCCACAACAGGGCATTAGTGGCAATAGCTAATATAAATGGCTATTAGCTCACTTAATCCTTACAACATTATGAGATACTGTTGCCATTGGAATCATGGGAAAGAAAAAGTGACTTCTCAAGATTGTAGAACTAGTATGTGCTTGAATTGGGTTTTGAGGCAGGCCGGCTAACTCTATATAAAACTGTGCAAGAATATCTTACAAGCCAACATTATTTAAAATGCTAGTGTATGTTTTCAGTTTCTGAACACTAGGATTTCTCAGGGAAGCTTTAAAACAGCAGTGAATGAAGTCATAATGCAAAGTAAAACAAGAAATATTACTCCACAAGACCACAGATGTAAAGAATTAGAAGTAACATAATTTCACAAATTGTGGGGAGTAAAAAAGAGAAAAGTGGGAGATCACGCCTTAAATCCTGACCTTTGTGAAATAATTTGCATTTCTGATGAGGTTTATCATTTTCTAGAATAATTTTTTTCTCCCCTTGTTCTTCAGAAGAAAGGTTCAGAAGATACAGAGCAAACCAGCTATCCATTCTGAAATCCTTGAGATAGGTTGGTAACTTTTTCTATTCTTTTTATGTAAGCCTGTATTTGTAATGTGGACCAAGATCAAATTAGATAAGAATAAAAGACCTGGGGCTGGGGCTGTAGGTCAGTGGTAGAGCACTTGCCTAGCATGTGTGAGGCACTGGGTTCGCCCTCAGCACCACATATAAATAATAAATGAATAAAATAAAAAAAAATTCATTAACAACTAAAAATATATATTTAAAAAAACTTTAAAAAAATAAAAGAATAAAAGACCCCTTAAAACCTGTGTGTTATTTTATGGTACTAACCCTAATCCAGCAATTAATTTTTGGGAAAAGGCAAATTATTTGGATAGGCTTGGGAACTTTTATATAGTTGCACACTCATTAGTATGCTAATCACATGGACCAAATTGTTTTTTTCCAGTCAGCTTTTTTGCTTCCTTACTCTTATATTTGCTCTGTTGTGCTGGTGCCCATAACAACATAAACTTACAGCGTAGTAATGCAGGGCAAATAGACTTCCTTCCTGTCCTGGAGCTTTTTCCTGTACTAGATGCCAGCTCAGAATGGGGAGCTTCAGAGTTTAATGGAAAAGCTGATTTCTTGACTTTCTCCCACTAGATTGTCTTAACTGTTGAAATAAAGAGGCTCTATGAAGAGCTAGAAAGTGATTCGTGTCTTAATCCCCCCCCCCCGCTGTATACAAAAAAATCTTGTCAATTTCTTTTCTTTTCTTTTCTTTTTTACAATGACCAAGATTTACACAGGAAAATAATTTACACAAGAATAATTAATTGACATAAAGCTTTATTTACCTATGTTGGTAACTGCATGGACCTCTCTGTCAAGAATTTATATTACCCACACTTCTAACCTGTGGGCTCTCCAAAAGCTGAGCTAATTCTCAGGGCACTGAGGAGCAGAAAAAGAGCTGAGAGCTCATCTTTTCTAGTATTGGTATCTATGGCAGGGTTCAAAAATATAAAAAAAGACCTTAGTCCATATCTTTTTTTCCCACTTGTTTGGGGAAGGATGGTAACTGGGGATTGAACCGAGAGGTGCTTAACCCTTGATCCACATTCCTGGTGCCCCACTTTTAAATATTTTATTAGAGACAGGGCCTCACTGAGTTGCTTAGGGCCTCACTGAGTTGCTTAGAGCCTCGCTAAGTTGCACAGGCTGGCTTTGAACTTGAGATTCTCCTGCCTCAGCCTACTGAGCTGCTGAGTTTACAGGTGTGCGCCACTGTGCCCAACTTCCCCACACTTTTTATTGGTGTATTGTAGTTGTACATATTGACAGGATTTGTTATTACATATTTGTACATGCACACAATATAACAGTATAATTTGACCAAGATCACTTCCCCCCCTCCACCTCTTACGCCCTAGTTTCTTTTCTCTACCCATCTCCCTTTTGATTTTTATGAGATTTACCCCATTTTTGTTTCCCTTTTTCCTCTCTAGCTTCCACATATAAGAGAAAACATAAGACCCTTGACCCTGAGTTTGATTTCACTTAACATGATGGTCTCTAGTTCATCCATTTCCCTGCAAATGGCTTTTCCAGTTTTCTTTATGGCTGAATAAAATTCCATTGTGTATTTTCTTTATCCTGTCCCAGTCCTTTCTCAATCTAATTTCTTCCCTTTTCTTCTTGCCTGACAAAGACACTAATGGACTGTTTACAACCTGAGTTACTTTACCTCAAACATAATCCAGATTACTGAGTTCTGTTTTTTCTCTCTCAAGTAAATGTTTTATCTATCTATCTATCTATCTATCTATCTATCTATCTATCTATCTATCTATCTATCTATCGTCCCTCCCTTCCTCCCTCCCTCCCTCTCACCTGTAGGAACTTTTACAACCCAGTAGATTGTGTAGTTCAGAATCCCTCTTGGGGAGGTTTAAATACATATTAATGATAGTCTTCAGAGATGTCTATTTAACTTTAAAACACTGACATGTATAGTTCACCCTAGAAGTAGCAGTCTCATAAGATCACAGTTACACCCAAGGAAGAGGTTCTTTAAATGTTTAAATTTTAACAGTATTTAAATATATGAGTAGGTAATAATTATTAATAAACAATGTTCCATTAAAAATAAGCATTTGTCTAGGGGAAATATAAATAAAGTCAAATGTAAGTTATGGGGGTAAAACATTTACATTTCATGTTAACTGTAGGGGAGCAAAATGGTAGATTGTGTTTTTCAGATGGGAGTAAAATAACAAAGTAAGTTAATTGTTAGGATTTTTTTTTTCAGCTAGTATGATCAGAATATCAGAAGAGAGTAAATTTGTGATATATCTAAGAAGTTATTTTTCATTCTGATAAAACTTTATTGTCAGTGAATCTGTACAAACTCTTAGATTAGTTGTAATTATATTTTTATTTGGTATATTTCTGATTTAAAGTTTTCTCATTTTTTAAAAGTATTTTTTAGTTATACATGGACACAGTGTCTTTATTTTGTTTTGTTTATTTTTATGTGGTGCTGAGGATCAAACCCAGTGCCTTACAAGTGCGAGGCAAGTGCTCTGCCACTGAGTCACAACCTCAGCCCAAGTTTTCTCATTTTTTAGAAATGTTTACTTTTGTACTTGTTAAATACAGTTTTTAAAAAAAACTTATTCTATTTAGGTTTACGTGATAGCAGAGTGCATTTTGATTCATTGTACACAAATAGAGCACAACTTTTCATTTCTCTGGTTGCATGTGATGTAGAATCACAACATACATGCGGTCATACATAAAGCTAGGGCTGTGATGTCCATCATATTCCACCATCTTTTCTGTTCCCTTGTCCCCTCCCCACTGCCACTCCTGTGACCAAAGTTCCTCCATTCTTCCCGTGTTCTCCCCCTCATTATGGATCAGCATCCACTTGTCAAAGAGAACATTTGGCATTTGGTTTTCTGAGATTGGCTTACTTCACTTAGCATGATATTCTCCAACTCCATCCATTTACCTGCAAATGCCATAATTTTATTCTTTTATTGCTGAGTAATATTCCATTGTGTATATATACCACAGTTTCTTTATCCATTCATCTATCGAAGGGCATCTAGGTTGGTTCTACAGTTTAGCTATTGTGAATTGAACTGCTATGAACACTGAAGTGGCTGCGTCACTGTAGTATGCAGTTGTGAAGTCTTTTGGGTATAGACCAAGGAGTGGGATGGCTGGGTCAAATGGTGGTTCCATTCCAAGTTTTCTAAGGAATCTCCATACTGCTTTCCAGATTGGTTGTACTAGTTTGCAGTCCCACCAGCAATGTATGAGTGTGCCTTCTCCCCCACAACCTCGCCAACACTTATTGTCGTTTGTATTCTTGACAATTGCCATTCTGACTGGCGTGAGATGAAGTATTAGAGTAGTTTTGATTTGCATTTCTCTAATTGCTAGAGATGTTGAACATTTTTTCATATGTCTGTTGATTGATTGTATAATCTTCTGTGAAGTTTGTGTTCAGCTTTTTGGCCCATTTATTGATTGGGTTGTTTGCTTTTTGGTGTTAAGTCTTTTGAGTTCTTTATATATCCTGGAGATATGTGCTCTATCAGACGTGCGTGTGACAAAGATTTGTTCCCAGAATGTCAGCTCTCTGTTCACTTCATTGATTGATTCTTTTGCTGAGAAGAAGCTTTTTAGTTTGAATCCATCCCATTTGTTGATTCTTGATTTTACTTCTTGTGCTATAGGAGTCTTGTTAAGGAAGTATGGTCCTAATCCAACATGAGGAAGATTTGGGCCTATTTTTTCTTCTATTAGGTGTTGGGTCTCTGGTCTGATTCCCAGGTCCTTTATTCACTTTGAGTTGAATTTTGTGCGTGGTGAGAGATAGGGGTTTAGTTTCATTTTGCTGCATATGGATTTTCAGTTTTCCCAGCACCATTTGTCGAAGAGGCTGTCTTTTCTCCAGTGTACATGTTTGGCTTCTTTGTCTAGTATAAGATAACTGTATTTAAGTGGATTCGTCTCTGTGTCTTCTGTTCTATACAATTGGTCTACATGTCTATTTTGGTGCCAGTACCATTCTGTTTTTGTATAGCTCTGTAGTATAATTTAAGGTCTGGTATGGTGATGCTTCCTGCTTCACTCTTCTTGCTAAGGATTGCTTTGGCAATTCTGGGTCTCTTATTCTTCCAAATGAATTTCATGAACAAACCTCAACTTTGTAAAAGCTATCTATGCTAAACCCAAGGCCAGTATCATCCTAAATGGAGAAAAATTGGAAACATTCCCTCTAAAAACAGGAATAAGACAGGGATGCCCTCTTTCACCACTGCTATTCAACATAGTCCTTGAAACACTAGCCAGAGCAATTAGACAGATGAAAGAAATTAAAGGGATACGAATCAAGAACTCCAACTATCATCATTTACAGAACTCAAACTATCATTATTTATAGATGACATGATTCTATACTTAGAGGATCCAAAAATTTCTACCAGAAAACTTCTAGAATTAATAAATGATTTCAGCAAAGTAGCAGGATATAAAATCAACACCCATAAATCAATTGCATTTCTGTACATCAGTGATAAACCCTCTGAAAGAGAAATTAGGAAAACTATCTCATTTACAATAGCCTCAAAAATATAAAATACTTGAGAATCAATTTAACAAAAGAGGTGAAAGACCTCTACAATGCAAACTATAAGACGCTGAAGAAAGAAATTGAAGAAGACCTTAGAAGATGGAAAAATCTCCCATGCTCCTGCATAGGCAGAATCAATATTATCAAAATGGGCATACGACCCAAAGTGCTATATAGATTCAATGAGATTTCAATTAAAATCCTGACGTCATTCCTTATAGAAATAGAAAAGGCAACTATAAAGTTTTATTTCAGTCATCATTGACAATGAGTGATCATCAGTTAAAATGAATGAACTATAAAGTGTGCTCATTGCAGAAATCACTGTGTGAATCATAACGATAGCAGATCTCTATAAAGTCAATATAGTGTCCACATAAATTTATTTCTGGAAATGAGTTGTTTAAATATTAAGAAAATATGTGACAACTTCTATTTACATAATAGAATGTTTCATTTATTTTTGTCCTTGAAGCTGTAATTTTTGAGTAGATTATAATTATGAATCACTTATAATATTGCCTAACTTTCTTTTCATTTATTTTTTCTGTTTCTGTGCTGGGGATCAAACCCAGGCCCTTGTACATTCTAGGCAAGCATTCTTACCACTGAGCTACCCCATCAATCCTGATTTCTAATCTTAGTGTAAGGAGAAAATAATTTATATTACCATTATGAAAAATTTATTCAAATGAGTATTTTTTCAAAAAAAATCATAACTTTAAAAACTAAAATGTGTGAAGCATTCAGTATCTTATAGGTATTGTCTAACAATCACTAGGAAAAGTATCCTGTGTTCAGTTGATATAGAAAGTAGTAAGCAAAGATTTGTATCATAATTATAGTAATTCTTTAATCCTATCTCTTTGGTTGTTTTTGTAAAAGCTGATACACTTGATTCAGATATGGTTTGTTCAGGACTTTGTTATTGGTGACAAAAACACAAGAGCTTCAACAAATAAAGGGGAAATAATGGATTTATTGGCAGGATACTGAAACATCTTACATAATTGAAGGAAGAACTGTAGCAGGCAGCTTGAGGATCTTGAGTACTGGAAGTAGAGGTGTAGTGTCTTAAATATGATAGCTTTGCATCTCAGGGCATTGGTGCGATTCTTTCAGGCTTTCTCTGGTTTGTGACTGTACAGTTCAAATTCTCTTCTTCCTGCTAGTGTCTAATTGTTTCCATGGCATCACTAGGCCAAAGAAATAACTAATAGTTCCTTTTATTAACTAGTGAGGCCTAAACAATTTAGATATGCATATTCTAATGATAGTTGTTTGAGAAGTTAATATACATAATTTGAAAAAACATATTTCATTGGTGTGCCTGTTAGATATTGTACAGATTCTAAAACCTTAGAATCAGATCAGACATTAACACTTTAGTTTCTTGTTCCACATTTTTTTTTTTTGTACCAGGGATTTGATCTCAAGGGCACTCGACCACTGAGCAATATCCCTAGCCCTATTGTGTGTGTGTGTGTGTGTGTGTGTGTGTGTGTTTTTAAAGAGGCAGGGTCTCACTGAGTTGCTTAGCACCTCACCATTGCTGAGGCTGGCTTTGAACTTGCAAGTCTCCCTTCTCAGCCTTCTGAGCCTCTGGGATTATAGGCATGCGCCACCACACCCAGCTCCATGTTGATTTTACAGGGTACTTGCTTTTTATCAGATCAGCTGCTAAAAACTCAGCTTCTTAAGGAAATGATATCATTGAAAGTAATGTTTTGTGAGCTAATTTTGAAAATGAATTACCTCAGATGGTAGTTTGTATAGTCCAGTAGATGTCAGTTATTGCTGTTTTCCTAAAAAATTAATGCAGTCCTGTAATGTCCCTATGAAATTACTGTAGTATCCCAGTGTGCCTTAGTGCACAACTAGGGAACCATAGTTCTAGAAGAGAAGGATTCTGATTGGTTTCCCTCTGGGTCATATGATTAAGGGAATAGGTTATGATTTGGTTAACCTGGGTCATTTCCCACTCCTTTGTTTGAAAGGGCATAATATTTCATTGTATGGATATAGAAGTTTACCTATTGCCATTTAAAAATTATAAACAGGACAAAAATTAACATCTTGTATATATACCTTCACGTCTCTTTCTATAATATTCTAGTAAGTCTCACCTAACAACA
This sequence comes from Geosciurus inauris, assembly GCA_004024805.1. Classification (NCBI taxonomy): domain Eukaryota; kingdom Metazoa; phylum Chordata; class Mammalia; order Rodentia; family Sciuridae; genus Geosciurus; species Geosciurus inauris. The sequence goes on along the minus strand of PVHX01003447.1, from coordinate 6,344 downwards.
AACTAGAAAAAAGTTTATAGATTTAAAAGCATGATACGTGAGCTTTTAAAGGTAGCTGGGTAATTATGGATCAAATACCTAAACATAAGAGCTAAAACTATAAAATTCTTAGGATAAAACAGGAAAATTGTCATGACACCACACTTGGCAGTGATTTCTTGGATACAACACCGAAAACAGTCAACAGGAAAAAATAATTGAACTTCATCAAAATTAGACACGCATCACCAGGTACTTAATAGTGAAAAGGCAAATCAAAAGAGGAAATAATTGCAAATCATGTTTTTTAATGTATCTAATAAGGAATAAATATCTGTTCTACATAAAGAACTATTTTTGAACAACACAGTTCAAAAATAAGCAAAATATTCAGCAGTTCCACTTCTTGATGTAGATCCCTAAGAAGGGAAATTGGGAACTCAAACGGATTTTTGGACACCATTGTTCATAGAATTATTCATAGTAACCAAAAGGTAGAACCTAAATGTCCATCAGCAGATGAATTAACCAACAAAATGGTATGTTTTGTTGGAATGGAATATTACTCAGTCTGAAAAAGGAGTGTAATGCTGATACATGCTACATATAGAGGAACCTTGAAAATAATGCTAAAAACTAAATAAGCCAGACACAAAGGAACAAATACCATTAGTTCACTTATTTAATGAGCTTAGGATAGACTAATTCATAGAGACAAAGTAGAATGGTGGTAACCAGGGGCTGAGGAAGAAGTAATGGGAAGTTATAATATAATGGGTATAGAGTTGCAGTTTGGGGTGATGAAAAAGTTCTGGAAATAGTGATGATGGTTACACAATGGTGTGAATGTACTTAAAAATTTTAAACTATGCACTTAAAAATGGTTAAAATTGTAAATATTAGATATGTCTTACCACATTTTAAAAAACTGAAATATGTATACTCTAAATATGTTTGTTATATTATTTCTTTTGTCAGTTATTTCTTTTTTTAAAATATTTTTTAGTTTTCAGTGAACCTTTATCTTTTAAATATTTATTTTAGTTGTAGATGGACACAATATCTTTATTTTTTTTAATTTTTATGTGGTGCTGAGGATTGAATCCAGTGCCTCATGCATGCAAGGCAAACGCTCTACCACTGAGCCACAATCCCAGCCCGAACCTTTATTTTATTTATATGCGGTGCTGAGAATGGAACTCAGTTCCTCACACATGCTAGGCAAGCGCTCCACCACTGAGCTCAACCCCAGCCTCTGTCAGTTATTTCTTAGTAAAGTTTTTAGAAAAAGATATCTGATTAAGTGATAAATTTTATAAGACCTTAAGGATGAAATAATAAACCGTATAGCTTTGAAATACAATTTGTTTCACCTCATATCTTATAATGGGAATAGATCTGTGCAATAGATACGCAATAGAGATATTTTTTCTTTAGGAAATATTTTAATTATTCATAGTAGCATGCTCATCCATAAGGATGAAAATATTTGCCTTATTGCTAAATAGTGTAAACATATCAGTGTGTCAATTTTATTGTTACTTTTTTTTGTCAGATGGGTGGGAGAAAGAAATGGGTTAGTTTTATAAAGGGATTAAACTTAGACTCTACTATTTAATGCTCTTAATCAGTGATATAGATGATAAAATAGAGACTATGTTCATTAAGTTCGCAGATAACTCTGAACTCTAATTCCAAGGGCTGACAAGTTATCTTGGCAAATGAGAAGGGATTGTAAAGAGCAAAGGATTTTAGGATGATAGATAGTAAATGGTACACTTTAGATGATAGTAAATTATTGATGTAAATCTTGTTTTGTGGGAGAATAAATCTGTATAAAATGTAATACATAAAAGTAGGACATATAGTATATAAGAAATTTATAGTCAATATTTAAGAGCTCCCTACTTGCCTTTTCTCTGTGAGCAATATTACTTAATGCAAATTTAGCCAAAATAGTGAACTTTTATTTAATGAGGGTAGTAAGGAATAGAATAGATTATGGAGCTAAAATGCCTGTGTTTGAATTCTTAATTTTTCCAGTTAGCTGATGTAGCCTTGGGAAATTTACTTCTGTATATTTTTTTCAGCTGTAAATAGTAACAATAAGGAACACTACCTTATTGGATTATTGGGGGTTAAATGAGAATATAATATACATATTATAATGTGTGTGTGTATATATATACACATACACTTTTAAATATTATTGGTTGTTGATCAACCTTTTAATTTTATTTATTTATATGCAGTGCTGAGAATCGGAACCCTGTGCCTCACACATGCTAGGCAAGCACTCTACCACTGAGCCACAACCCCAGCCCTACATACACACTTTTAAGGGTGCTTAACATTGGGAAGTGCTTAAGAAAAGGCAACAAGTTTAATAGCTGGTTATACTCAGATTATTGATGGGAGATTGTTTGTGTGTTGCTTGATTGGGAGTGTGTTTTGTCTCTCTTTTTTTAAAGTGTATTTTTTATGTTTGAAAAAACTTGGTAAATATAAAATCTTTTTGTGGGTAGCATACAGCAGATTACTATGCTTTCTGATTCTGTGGAGTCAGTTATTCATGTGGATGTAGTACCATTCAGGTTCTCTGAGTTACCAGAAAGCATTAAATAAATACATATGATTGAAAAGTTGTCTTAAGTTGAAAGAAACTATAGTCCTTTGTCAATTCAAGAAAGATTGAGAAAGGACAGGGACAGGAAAGTCTTTTTTTTTTTTTTTTTTTTTGGTGGGGGTGGGGGTATCAGGGATTGGACCCAGGAGGCCTTAACCACTGAGCCATATCCTTGACCCTTTTTTATTTTGAGACAGTCTTGTGGAGTTGCTCAGGGTCTCACAAAATTGCTGAGGCTGGCTTCAAACTTGTGATCCTCTTGCCTCAGTCTTCTGAGCCACCAGGATTACAGGTGTGCACCAGCATGCCCAGCGGAAGTCATTTTTTGAGCTGAAGCAAATTTGTTGCCCAAAGAATGGAACATAAAAATGAATGGTCTAATCGGAACAAGATTGTAAGGTCTTCTAATTTTATATGCTGGCTTTATAGAGATTAGAGAGGAATAAGACCACCTCTCTCTTGCTGTTTCTTTTGTATATTTGCTTGTTGAACTTTCATATTCTATATCTTCGTTTTAAGTAGTGTTTTTATCTTTACAAAGGCCATCCTCATAAAAATAGTATTTTATTAATACTAGTTAGGACAGCTTTTTTACTACTACTGAAATAAAGATGAGGACTAACATTTTAGCCTGGTTTCCATTTCTTTTCTTTCCTTCTTTTTTTTTTTGGTACCAGGGATTGAACTCAGGAGTACTCAACCACTGAGCCACATCCCCAGCCCTATTTTGTGTTTTATGTAGAGACAGGGTCTCACTGAGTTGCTTAGCACCTCGCTAATGTGGTTTCCATTTCTTAAAACCTTTCTGCATATTAGTGAAATGACAGTTTGTTTAATTATGATCATATGTTATCTATTAGCTTAATGATAGAACATGAAAAGTAGAAAGCACTTCAGTTCTCTTATGGATTATAGCGAGAATTACCACCTATAGCTGCTTTTTATTTTTTATTTTTTAAAATAGTATTGGGGAATTGAACTCAGGGATGTTTTACCACCACTGGACTACTTCCCCAGTCTTTAAAAAATGTTTTTAAACTTTTTGAGTCAAGATCTTGATAAATTGCCCTCTAGAATCACAGGTGTGCTCTACTGTGCCCGGCACCTATAGCTCTAGGTTTTTTTTTGTTTGTTTGTTTTAAATCAGACATTTAACCCAGGTATGCTCTACCATTGAGCTATATCCCCAACTCTTTTTATTTTTTACTTTGAGACGGGGTCTTCCTAAGTTGGGCCTCACTAAGTTGGTCTCGAATTTGTGATCCTCTTGTCAACCTCCCGAGTTGCTGGGATTATAAGGTAGAGCCACCATGCCTGGTTTATAGCTATTTTAATTGCTTATGAGAGGAATTTTGAATATCTATCCCAAAACTCTTAAAGAGGGCTAAATATTATTTTGTTAATTAATCATCTTGCATATCTCTTGAGGGAGCTTGTAGTAGTTTGTGTGTGGAGTAGGGAGAATGAGGGAGGGTAAAGATAAGAATGCTAAATCATATGTACCTGCAAAAAATACAGTAAAAGTTTAGTGGCTTGGGATACTAGAAGAGGTATGAACATCTGGTTGGTAGAGAAAAGGCAGTCTGGGTATATAGGAAATAGCATAAACAATGGCAAGGAATTTGGAATGAACATAGAATGTCCTAGAGGAGAAGAGTAAGATCCTTATTTGAGGAAGACCTTGTTGCCAAAAGGGAAGGTCCTTTATTGGGGGAAATTTTGTTGTGGATTGTGGCAGATATTACAATAATACTACAGTACCCTGAGAGTTAATTGAGAATGTATAGAGAATAGTGGTTAATGTTGCTTGGCTTACTTGGTTAAGTGATATCTTGTTATTTGGCCTTGGATACCTATGACTAAAATTTTTGCTTCAACAAAATTATATATTCATTATTTTGGACTTTCAAATTTATAATGAATATTGGAAACTTAACTAATAAATCTTTCCTGACAGCTTGTTCTATGTGAAGAAAGAATTTATGGTAAAAACTAGAACCTAGATTTTAAATGGACAGTGGAAGTGTCTGAAACATCTGTTGAATGGGTAGGTTAATAGAGACCCTGTTAATTTCTGTTTACCTAAATTTTTATTTTTATATGAAAAATAGTTATCATTCCTCCTCTTCAATAGAATTAGTGTTCATTGATCATTGATGACATTAATGTAATGACTCTGTGTTCTAATTATCTGTTTCATAGGTGAAGAAACAGTGAATTTCCCAAAGTGACATAAGTAAATTTTGGAACCATAATTCACATCCCAAACCATCTGATTCCAGAATCTGTGCTCTTTCTTACCTACTATATCTCATGTTTAAGAAATAGCACTATGCCCTTGGATTCAAATATTGAGTAAGAAAATGACCTGTCTAGAAATGCAATCTATATAATAGGACAGATAATAAGAATTATAAATAAGACATAAATAATTATGATGATATGTAGTAAGTCTTATAAACAAAATGAATTCTATTGAATTCCCATAGTAAACTTTGCAGGGTAGCTTTTGTAGGGATAGTAATTTTCAAATCAAGAATTGAAGGATTAATGGGATTTATCCATGAGAATAAAGTGGGATTGTAAGTCAGGCAAAAGTAATAGCAATGACAAAAGCTCATGGATGAAAAATTTTAAAGCAGCCTCAAGTTGTTCAGTCTGGATATATTATAGGGCATGTTTTTGAGAAGGGGCTCTTTAGGGAAACTTCTGACAAGATATGTTAGATGATGTTAAAAGAACAATTAACCAGAATCAGTTCTAAGTTCAGTTGTAATGGTAATTAAGCTCTCATTAAATTTAATTCAACAAATGTTTGAGAATCAATTTGTTTAGACCAAGTAGTAATGAGTGGTGACATGGAAATTGCTGAGATGGAAATTGGGCATTTCAAAGAAATGGAGATTGGTATTAGATTTTATTGGAAGTAGAGTCAAATGGTTTCTAGGCTGGAAGAGCTAGAATGATTCCCAATGGGAAAGGTAATTTTTGTAGGGAAGAGAGAGGCAGATGATGGATTCTGTTTAGGAAATATGTCATTGGAGGTGCTAGGTTGACGGACTAGAGGAGAATCCTTCTGTGGGCAGCTCTCTGGTAGTAGCTGAAATCTTAAGAGAAGCTTATCCTTTGTGTAAGGAAGACCTGACATGCATGTGACCTAGTCGGGCCTGCTTACAAGTGATTTTTTTTAAAAAAAAATAATTTTTTAGCTGTAGATGGACACAATATCTCTATTTTATTTATTTATTTTTATGTGGTGCTGAGGATTGAACCCAGTGCCTCATGCATGCGAGGCAAGTGCTCTACCACTGAGCCACAACCCCAGCCCTACAAGTGATTTTTAAACAGTTAATGGGTTGAAAAAATAGGTCTCATGAAGACAAAAGAAGGAACACAGAAAGCATCCTGAGGAAATAGTTATATAGCGCTTTCTATATATGAAGAATTTAAATTAGCATATAGAACAGTGTCATCTAAACCTCACTACTATATTAGTTACATAATTTTTTGCAGTCTTTGTATACTCAGTGGGAATATATCTTTTTTTTTTTTTTTTTTTGGTACCGGGAATTGAACTCAGGGGCACTCTACCACTGAGCCACATCCCCAGCCCTATTTTGTATTTTATGTAGAGACAGAGTCTCACTGAGTTGCTTAGCGCCTCGCCATTGCTGAGGCTGGCTTTGAACTCGCGATTCTCCTGTCTCAGCCTCCCTGAGTGCTGGGATTACAGGCTTGA